>CANHQG010000184.1:0-75000 GCA_947462335.1 Harmothoe impar
TGTATCAACACAGCAAGTTTCGACACTGGATTATACATATACATCCGTTGATACACATGCTTTATACAGGGCATCTACTCTGTGTATCTACGGTTATATATGGTTTATATGGTATGTATACTCTGTACGTATCAACACAGCAAGTTTCGACACTGGATTATACATATACATCCGTTGATACACATGCTTTATACAGGGCATCTACTCTGTGTATCAACGGTTATATATGGTTTATATGGTATGTATACTCTGTACGTATCAACACAGCAAGTTTCGACACTGGATTATACATATACATCCGTTGATACACATGCTTTATACAGGGCATCTACTCTGTGTATCAACGGTTATATATGGTTTATATGGTATGTATACTCTGTACGTATCAACACAGCAAGTTTCGACACTGGATTATACATATACATCCGTTGATACACATGCTTTATACAGGGCATCTACTCTGTGTATCAACGGTTATATATGGTTTATATGGTATGTATACTCTGTACGTATCAACACAGCAAGTTTCAACACTGGATTATAAATATACATCCGTTGATACACATGCTTTATACAGGGCATCTGCTCGGTGTATCAACGGTTATATATGGTTTATATGGTATGTATACTCTGTACGTATGAACACAGCAAGTTTCGACACTGGATTATACATATACATCTGTTTATGGCAAGCCGAATGGGTAAACTTTCGAAAAACATGGTTTATCGCCGATAAACCTGGTTTATCGCTGATAAACCTGGTTTATCGTTTGATAAACCTGGTTTATCAAACGAAACTAAGCCTATCGACCGAAAAACCATGTTTTTCGGACAGTTTGGATGAAAAACCTGGTTTATCAATGAAAAACCTGGTTTATCGGCAGAAACTATGCCAATCGACCGAAAAACCATGTTTTTCATATTTTCCTAGCGATAAACCATGTTTTTCAGCCAGTTTGGCCGATAAACCAGGTTTATCGCTGATAATCCAGGTTTATCGCCGGTTTATCGGGTTTATCGGGTGATAAACCTGGTCTATCGACAGGAACTATGGCAATGACCGAAAGACCATGTTTTTCATGATTTTTAAGCGAAAAAAACATGTCATCTTGATTGAAAAAAAAGGTATGACGGTTGTCTGGATATATATATATTTCTGATGCCACTTAAAAAAAAGGTTTTTTCTCATCACCCAGCATTTCATATTTCTTTTTTTACTGGGGTGGGGTGATAATACGGTTTCTGTGGTACAGAGTACTAAATTCGCGACATTTTTAGTAATACCTCTAAAAAAAAAAGGCCCCCCCCCTAAGAATAGGGTAAAAAAAAGGCCCCCCCCCTTTGAATACCCCTTAAAAAATTTGCCCCCCCTCAAATGCTCATCCCCCCCCCTGCCATAAATAATGAACCCTCCCTTAGATATACTATACTATAAGAATATATTAAAATACTGTAACGGGTTGACTATAAAGTCTAACTGTTATTGTTGTATATCTATTGTATGTTGTATGATGTAAGACAACACGGTTCTATTGTGTTTAATAACTGTTTTATTCATCTAACTAGTGTCGTCGGTTCTTTACATACACCGACTCCTCTAGTTCGGTTATCTATACGGTAGTGTACCGGTACCACCTTCGGTTACCGTCGGTAGTTGTTACATAAGCATTTTACATAACTAAACCTAACAGGTGGCGCTGCTAGTACGGTCACGTGGCTATGCAGCGCTGTATATAAGACGGCTACTTCTCCATTGGAAGTCAGTCAGGTTTGGGACTGTCGTGACATGACCACCCTGTGCTCACGGGCTTAACTCTATGCTATAGGGTTGCCCCACTGTATTATATATCTGTTCTGATCTTGTATATCCGCTGGTTATACTTGTACTATAATACCCAAGAGTTACCTTTACAATAAAGTCGCCGTATATTAAAGTCTAATTTACCTTCTCTGGTTTTTGTACTCAAGTGTTACATACGTAGTAAGAGACCAACTACATTGGTGCCGTGACCACTTGATCGAACCGACCATTGATAGGGTATTAAATAGACTTACAGTATATGGATTACCTATACGATTTTGTCAGCTCGTTCAGCGGCAGGACTAAAACCCCTGCTGAGGAACGTGAGGAAGCCGTACAGAATGTACGCTTCTTCACAGGCAAATCCAATAGGCGGGAGAGCCGGGCAGCCTTGGAGGTGCCCGGTGACGACCTCTCCCAAGAAGCAATAGGTGATCCTATTGTGGAAGCCTTTACCAAAGGAGAGGATGGGGAGCAATCTCCAATCCCGGGACCCTTTGATATAAGCTCCAGGAGATCGTTGGACTCCCTTTCCACGAATCTTTTCTGTCCTGAGGGTCAGAAAATACCGGGTAGAGAGCCTAAAACTCTCGGCCCAGCTGCCTTCGGTTCTACACCGACGGTAGCAGATCCTTCATTGGATCCAGACACGTCGGTTTTCACTGATGGTGCCACTCCTACACCGCACGGTATGGGGGGTGGCGGGCTATCAAAGAAGACTAATGTGGCAACAGAAGCTCCTGGTAAGGGGTACCCGCCAGCAGTAGATGAGCCATCCAGTTTACCACTGGATGGGGACCTACTAGCTGCCATGGGTATCCCCACCAGGAAAACTGAGTTGCACGAGCTCGCGGAAGCCCGGAGGGAACTTGCTTCCATCAATCAAACTAGGAAGTTATTCCTAAGGGAGGTTGATGAGAAGAAAAAGTTCCTACTGGAACTCCAGAACGAGATGGCTTCCCACAAGGTGGAGGTTGACAAACTTTTGCACCAGAGGGTGTCTGGCGAATGTGAGGTTGCAAGCTTAACTTCCTTGGGAAAGGATTTGAGCACGCAGCTCCACTTAGCCAGACAGGACCTCGCAAGCTTAAGGCAAGTCAATCAGGACCTGAAGACGAAGTCGGAGAAAGTACCACCACATACCACGGTGGTACCTCCAGTCATACCCGTACCCAGTGTGTACACGACAGTGACACCTTCAAGTGTCCCGCCGCTAGTACACACCACGGTAACAGGTATGACACCTCAGATGGGGGCTAGCTATCTACAGACTCCGGTCTGTGGTGGCGCCTTTGGAGGCACGGCAACACCTCCAGGGTACACCCACCCATCTACTGGTTCAACGATGTTGAACCAACAGCAGACCATGGTCTCAGTTCCAGTACCGAAACCCAGAGCTAGACAAGGCTTAACGCCTGTCCAGCGGGCTAAGTACGACCGGAACCCGGCTATTGAGAAGCTGGGGACAGACATCGTCCCGCGGGACATCGATGAACTGGATGAACGGTATGCTCCTTTCAACTTTGGGGAGATCAAACATCCTGATGCAGCCCGTCAAAAGGCCATCGATATTCCGCCTTTCACAGGGTCGCCACCCTGGAGAAAGTACAAAGTTCGGTTCAAGGCTATTGTGGAGAGCAATCGCTGGAACAATCAGCAAGCGCTGGTTGCTCTGAAGCAAGCACTCTGCAACGGGCCAGGTGAACCAGCCCTTTTGGCGTTCGAGAGAGTGAAGATCAAGACATTGAGCTCACTTGAAGAAACAGCTGAATGGGCGATTGGGAAGATTGGTGAGCATGACCCAAGGACTCAGCTGCTCAAACGTGTCCAACGCAAGGACGAGCATCTGAGATCCTACGGATTTGCTCTACAAGAACTGATATCCGAGTGTTATCAGGGATGTAGACCTGACACCCCCACTGTCATCCAGGAGTTAACCTCCAGGTTTGTCAATGGAGTCAGAGACACCAATCTCCAGGCATATCTGCGGGAGAAATGGCAGCCGGACTTATCTCTAGCTGACCTTTTTGACCATGCCGATGTGTATGACACCAAACAGGCTGTTTTTCCTAGTGGAGGAGTGTCGGCAGCTCCATCTGTAGCCCCGAAAGGAGCTCAGGTGGTAGAGGCCGCCACAAAACCACCTAAGAAAAAACAGCCCGCCTCCGAGGAGGTGGCGGCAGTAATGCCTGACAGGGACATGGAAAAGATGATTGAGGGTTTGTTGCGGAAGCACTTGGAAAAGAGCTCTGCGTCCACTTCTAATTCTGGATCCGGAAGGAGAAAGAAGAAGAAAAAGGACACGAAACCTCAGCCATGTAGACGCTGTCAGAAGATGGGTCATTGGGCTAGCGAATGCAAAGCCCCTGCACCCATCGCTGCTAAAACCGAAAAGGAGACGGAAAACTGAATGGGGCCCATCCTCTTGGCAAGGATGGCGCCCCCACAGTTAGCCATGCCTGTAAGGGATTAGTAGACGGTGTTAACTCTTCCATGAACCAAGGCCGCGCAGAGGCAGAAGGGTCTGTACAACCTGTAAGCGTCTGGCAAGGCGGGGCTGGCAAGGACGAACGGAATCCGGAGGATTCTGTAGTCGCTGGCTTAGAGGAGTCTTGGTTAGAATCAATTGCCCAGAGCAGTGTGATTCAAGACTCCCCGAGCGACCCATGTTGGGATTATCTCCTGACAAAAGGGGTTGCTATGGATGGAGGGGGAAGCCCGATGCTGACCTCTGAGTGTGTCCCTTTACGGGGACAGCGTTGGTACCTGAGTCTGGTTATTTCCGGGACGCGTGGTGAATTTTTGGTCGACACGGGTGCATCTCACACCTTGGTCGATCGTAAATTCATGGCCCGTCTTTGCAACCAGCCCGAAGCTCCGCTACTGGGAGTAAAGGCTCGGACTGCTACGGGAGATAGTATGCAGACTTATGGCAGAACTGTAAAACCTATGTTGGTTGATGGCAAGACATACTGGATATGTCCAACCATCACCGACATCACTGATGATGGCATACTGGGGATGGACTTTGCTGCTCTTTACGGGGTAACAATGAACACCGCAACGGGCCGACTTCAGATTAAACATCCTTATAAACAATCTGTACAGTGCGTTTTAAGGAATGGTTCTTCTGTGGCGTCAGTGGCACAAGACACGAAGTTGGCAGCAGGACATGTATCTGATGTCCTAGTCAGCTGCGTGGGAGTGCAGGCCAAACGGCCGGGAATGTTTGAACCAGAAGATCAAAAGCTCTCTGAGTTAGGTCTTGCTGGCTATCATACTTACCTGGCCAACGCTCGTTGGGGGGTGATACCGATTTGTAACTCGAGTAGTAGAGAAATCACTCTACGAAAAGGGACGCCTATTGGTAACACTACGCGAGCATATGGGGTAGACTCACTAACTACGGACTTTGTGGAAGTAGGTGTGGTGGCGGGAGACTCTTCCCACGAAGAGACTCTAGCTAAATCCAACCTACCGAAACATTTAAGGTCCCTGTTGTGTGAGTCACACCTCACAACCCTAGAGAGCGAAATGGTGGCAAATGAGCTGTCAGAGTTATCTGACGCCTTTGCGCAACCAGGAGATCCTCTAGGGCGTACCAATACGGTACAGCACCGGGTTGACACTGGGGACGCGCTTCCCAGTAGAATCCCCTACCGTCGGTTACCCATGGCTAAAAAAAGTGCTATGGAGGCTGAGGTAGAAAAGATGTTGGATGAAGATGTGATTCAACCTAGTGAGAGTCCATGGTCAAGTCCTGTGGTGATGGTCACCAAGAAGGATGGTTCCTGTCGATTTTGCATCGACTATAGGAAGTTGAACGGACTCACTAGGAAGAATGCATATCCTCTACCTCGGATAGATGAATGTGTGGAATCTCTGGGTGGGGCGAAATGGTTCTGTACACTAGATTTACAATCTGGTTATTGGCAGATCGGCATGGACCCCCGGGACCGAGAAAAAACCGCATTTTCTACCCATATGGGACTATTTGAGTTCAACGTCATGCCATTTGGGCTATGCAATGCCCCGGCAACCTTCGAGGCAATGATGGAAACCATGTTACGGGGTTTACTTTGGAAAAAGTGCCTAGTATACTTGGACGACATCATCGTCTTCGGTGGTTCTGTGGAGGAAACTCTACAGAACCTCCAAGCTGTGCTGAAACGCATCTTATCATATGGTCTGAAATTGAAACCTTCAAAGTGCAAGCTTTTTAGGAAGTCAGTTGAATACCTAGGTAGAATTGTTTCTGAACATGGCATCATGGCTGATCCTCATAAGATCGAAGTGGTACAGAACTGGCCTCGTCCGATGGACACGAAGGAGATACGCTCTTTCATCGGGTTTTGTTCATACTACAGAGATTTTATACCTGGATTCTCGAGAGTCGCAGCTCCCTTACAAGAGCTGATGATTGGAGAGAAGAAGGCTAAGGCTAAAATAGTCTGGTCTCCAGCCGCAGAACAGTCTTTCAGTGAGTTAAAGAGACTCTTCTTAGAAACACCTGTTTTGCACTACCCTGCACCTGTTGGTAAGTTCATCTTGGACACTGATGCTTCTAATACAAGTATTGGTGCTGCCTTGTCGCAGATCCAGGATGGGCGAGAAGTGCCGCTGGCATTTTCGTCCAACAGTCTAAGCAAAACACAACGTAACTACTGCACAACCAAGCGTGAACTCTTGGCAGTGGTGGTTTACACAAAAAAGTACAGACATTTCCTATATGGTGGGAATTATCTCGTACGGACGGATCATTCATCTCTGCAGTGGCTCCTTAACTTCAAGGACGCTGAGGGGATGATGGGTAGATGGTTGAACCACCTCTCTGAGTTTGGCATGACGAATGAGCATATCATACACAGGAGTGGAGTAGATCATGTGAATGCGGACAGCTTGTCCCGCTATCCTATCCGGAACTGTCACCGTGTAGACTGCCGAGACTGTGGGTCTCACAATGCAGTGATTGCGTCTGTGGGTGCGAAAGTTCCTAACTGGACGTTAAATCACTTGAAGGATGAGCAGCTTGCAGATCCAGCTATTTCGAGGGTGTACTCCTTGAAGTTGTTGGGCCTGTCCAAGCCTGTTCGCCCCGCACTTTCGCTGGAATGTAAAGAAGTTAGACAACTGTTAGCTCAGTGGGATAATCTTTTTATACGGAACAGCGTATTGTGCCGCTGGAGGGTGCAACCTGGCAGGAAGAGAACAGCTCAGTCTGTAGTGCCTTTGTCACTCAGACTACAGTTGCTCAATTACTGTCATGGCCACCGAACTTCAGCACACTTTGGCAGACAACGGACTGAGGCAAAGATTAAGAGTAGATATTACTGGCCTGGTATGACTTTGGACATACGGCGTTGGGTGAGACAATGTCCCCAATGCTGTTTATCAAAGCCTGGACCTGGTATTGGTAAACTACCTCTAAGTCAAGAGCTATTCGGTGTTCGATTTGCCCGGATCGCTGTTGATATCATTAGTGGTTTCAACACGACCCCCCGTGGGAATACCTGTATGATGGTGGTACAGGACTACTATACCAAGTATGTCCAAGTATATCCGTTGGTAAATCATACAGCTGTTACCTGCGCAGAAGCACTTTTCGAGAATTGGATCCTCACGTGGGGAGGTCCTTTAATGCTTCACTCCGACCAGGGTCGTGAGTTTGAATCTCGACTGTGGGCAGAACTGTGTAGTAAAATACACATCTGCAAGACGCATACGAACCCCTACCGACCTCAATCGGATGGTATGGTGGAACGTTTCAATCGGACGTTGATCCAATGTCTCACGACAATGGTTAATGAGCACCGGGATGATTGGGATGAGCACGCTCGCTATATCTCCCATGCTTACAATGCTACCGAACATGCGTCGACGGGCTGTACGCCTAATATGCTCGTAATGGGTGAAGACATAGTCATGCCTAGTGACATGGTCTATGGGGTGCAGGGACACCAGCTCGAGCAACCCTGCACAGTGATGTTTGTTGAGTCACTTCGACAATCATTACGCGAGTCCTATGGAGTAGTAAGGGACAACTTGGAAAAATCTGCTAGTTTGCAGAAGGTGGGCTATGACACGGGCCTTAAACTCCGCCAATTCAAGGTGGGGGATAAGGTCGCGAGATTTAGCACACCAAATTCCAAAGTCAAGACCCTGTACTCCTGGGATGGTCCGCATACGGTTACTATGGTGGTTAGTGAAACTACTGTAGTAATACGGTTGCAAAAAGGGACTCTCACTAAATCACATGTGGCTAGACTCCGACCTTGGTATGGAGTTCCATATATAGATGACGGTGAAGATTCCCTCGGTGCTGGTCGAGTACCAGCACCAACCGACCCTGCGCTACCGAAGATACCGAAGGCAGGACCAACGGTCATACCATCGGTACCGACGGTAGCGCGCCGAAGGGGTCGTCCTAGGAAATTACCGATTGAACCACAGTCGTGTGTTACCAAGCCCAAGCGCGGTAGGCCTCGTAAAAAAGGGTCAGCTGTGCGTAAAGGACTAACCGTAGGCACCGGTAAACAAAGCAAGGTGATACCTCCGGTGTCATCATTGCTGGACATACCGGTACAAGGTCTACGGAGGAGCACACGTGTCAGAGAGCGAGATAAAATTGTGTAAACATTTTTTTCTTACCTTGTTGACGACATTTAGCTGCTGGCTTGATTAAATTTCCATGGACAGTTCCGTACTGGGCCGGTGGTCATTGGCCCGGTACTCGATCACCAAAACACAACGAGAAGAGACGGGTTATCCGGTGTGGTTATCCGTTGGAGGTAGAAAAGCACGTGTTCAGGGCGGGTGGCTGGCTTTGCCGATTAGTTCTAAGTATGGGATTAGTTTTGACCACATATTGCTTAGTAACACGCTGCTGTGTATATCCTCTAATGCCGGTATATCATTCCCGGGTTTTCCGGTGGCTCCGCCACGAAAATTGTAAACAACAGTGAGAGTTCCCACCGTCGGATATGCCAGGCGTGGGAAGGGCGCTGCCCGCGTCACCTGATCGATTTCTCCCGCCAAATGAGCCGTGAGAAATTGGGTCACCTCGGCGCGTCTTCGAGACGCGACCCCTGATTGGCTGAGAAGCCGGTCAAGGGGCGGGGTCACGGGGGACGGGTGGGGTATATAAGCCCCACAGGCGGCCAGGCTTCTTCAGATCAGCACGTTTGCCCGTAGGGTAGCGTGTTGATCAGTGGTGCCTAGGTCTGCCCGGCAGTACCTACACTGTTGTTTACTTGCTGTGCTACTAAAGGCTCGGGTGAGTGAACCGTGAGGTTCACCTACGCCTGAGCTAACAGTATGGCAGCCCGTGTAGATGGCACATGCACGGCCCCGAAGAAGGCTGAGGCCTCCGACGGGGATGACCGAGTTCTCGAGTCTGACACGGAAATGGACACTACCGGTGCTCCAACCGTCGGTCAAGGCTCGGCTTCGGTACCAGCTGAACCTAACCCTGAGGGGTCGGGTGATGTTGTTCCGAAAACAGAACCTGGTCTGGGTGGTAGTAATACCAACCAGGAGGAGAACCCTGCAGGGGGATCTTCTCCGAAACCCGCCGGTGTATTGGCACAAGAACCGACGGTCCCTGATGGTGATTCATCAGACGGGTCCACGGTTCGTGCTAAGACCAAACGGAAGCGGAAGCGTAAGAGGAGGATTACATCTTCCCCTGAAACTCCTGCTACCGAAGAGGTCGCACCGACTGAGGCAGATAGGCTCAAAGCTGTTGCTGATAGAGTGTCCAAGGCGGAAGCCGAGGGATGGTCTGTTGCAGAGAGCAGAGCCAATCGCCGCCTCCGCGCCAAGGCAGCGCATGTTCGTCTAAACCTGTGTCTCCGTGATGATGACCGGAAGAACCTGAGCCTTTCTGATTTACTTCAGGAAAATGGCAAAATGGCTCTTCCTGCACCTCACACGACCGAGGGTTCAGACGACGAAGACTGGTTGACAGGTGATTCCCACCCCATTGACTGGTACCTCGTGTACCTCAGGGCAGTGTTGGAAGGGAATAAACCTAACATCCATAGGTCATGCCGTCCCAAGCTGAAATATGCTTGGAAGAACTACGTGCCAGGGGATCCCTGCCCGTATGTTCGCTGTCAGCGCCTGAAGGGGGCTTCGACAGCTGCAAAACGGTGGCCGAACCTGTTCAAGTTCGCCCGTCATTTAGTAGAGAAGCACATGAATGTGCGTCCCTACTTGTACTGTGTGAGTGGGAGTACTAGTACTTCCTGCCCTGAGTACAGTGACGGGGAGCTATTCCGTTGCCAACGGAGGGCTGGTTTGGTAAGGCATCTTTGCGACAATAAGGGCGTTCACAAGCGCACTATTAGTCGTGGAGTTGAGGCTGCACTGAAGGTTTGGGGGTGCCACAGACGTGTAGGGAATCTACAGTATAAGTGGCGAACCAACAAACTTAAACAGTGGAATTACCTCACGGAGGCTGACTGGGAGAGATTGTGTAAGGGCGCCAAGTGCGAACAAACCGATCTCGGGCCAGATACAGAAACTCCGATGCCCACTGTCAGAAAGGATACCCCTCCTAAGAAGAAGAAAGATCTGAAAAGGGGCCGCCAGTCATCCAAAGATGATACCAAAGGTGGACGTGACCGTTCCCGCAGTGAACCTGCGAAGAAACGTGTCGCCACCGCCACGGTAACATCTGAGGTCGACCGTAGCCAAACCGTCGGTACCGTCACGGTATCTTCGGTTGCATTGCCCTCGGTTGCTGATCAACTGCCCAGGCAGGAGAGACAGAAACTGGGTGATGCACTGGCTATTGTTCAGAACTCATTGGGTGACGAGCAGGCGGGTCAGGTTGCTGCTGACTATGTCAAGCAGTACAAGTGGAGCCAGAAGCAAAAGAAAGCTTCAGCTCCACAGGAGAGTATCTCACCTATCAGTGACGCTGAACAGGTAGAGGTACAACAGCCGGATGGGGCGTCAGCCCAGCCGACTGCTCCACCCCAGCACGGAGCAACCTCTGACCCCGCAAGGGATGACGAGGTGACTCCAGTACCTGAGCACAGGGCTGTTGACGAAGGGCTAGCAGGGTTACCTGTGTTGCCTGGAGACGGTCCTGCTTATGACACTGGATTCTCTGACACTCTAGTCCCCGGATTTGAGTGCTACAGAGCTAAGATGGCTGAAAACGCAAGTAAGCTACTCCAGTTTCAGGTTTCTTTCTTGGAGAAGTCCTACTTTGAGCAGTACAAGTTGCTCAGAGAACAGGCTATCCGGGAAGGGAAAGCTTGGGTTGCTGAACGCACCAGAGTCCTTGCCGAGCGTGAGGCTAGTCTGGAGCAAGATCATGCCCTCTGGAGGGCTACGATCGAACAGCTTGAATCAAGGTTGACAACTTGTGACGCCAAGTTCTTCCGGCAGTTCGGGCTAAAGCTGACAGAGTGGGAGAGAACTGGTTTTCCAGATCTCCAGTCCAGGTTGGGGCTTGCCGCAAGGCCTGCTCCTCCTGTGACCCCGGTACTGTCAGTACACCCACCTAGGTATGAGATGCCATTTTCTTTCATGGCACAATCTACCCGGGTGGTCAGTGGCGGGGAGCCTACTGCGGCGCCGAGTACCCTCTCGGTAGCCCCAGGTGGAGCCCTTCCTCTCCAGGTGGAGGCTGCTGTGGTTTACACCACGGAGGCCCCTCCTGGAGGAAGTCCTGATGGGGAAGGAAAGCCATCCGGCGGTGTCCCTATGGACACCTAAGGTTGGTCCCCCGTCAGGCCCTCTGGGGTGCACTGTTCCGCCCCTCGGAGGTAAAACTAAACCATCGACGCAGCTACACGCCCCTGGACAACCGAAAGCAGACCGACGGTGCTGTCGTGACTTAACCTAGTCACTACTGCCACCACACTGGAAGCAGCCTGATGTCTTCAACCGTGGTTTACTACTAAGCCACAACCGTCGGTGCTCTACTACTGTCCAGGGCTCCTGATCCTGTGGTCACATTCTGCTATTGTGACCTATGAACTATTATATGGATCATCCTCCTGTGATAATTATTTATAGGGAGGCACGGACCTACCTTTTTATATTTATATTTCACAAGAGATGGAAGTACTATACCGGTACTGGACTCTATCCATCTCTACCACCATAAACTGCTAGGTACTGGAGTACCGCCCCTAATAAGGATGACGATCTATCCCACCTTATTTAGGATACGCTAATATGGATTTTTATATATAAACTTTTCTACGCCAAAGGAAGTGGGAACTGCTATAGTTCCAATTATAAAACTTTTCTTCGCCAAAGGAAGTGAGAGCTATTATAGTTCTATTATTTATATATAAGGACACTAACTCCACACGGATTCGCACCATTGCTGAATGTAGTAGGTGATGTGTTGAGTTTCCAAGGTGGTTATTTGGTGCCTTTTCTTTTAACTGATACTAGTCTAGGACTATCAGTTGGACAGTTTTTATATCATGTGCCTACGGGACTATGGTTTGATACCAAAGACTATATCGTTGATATAAACTGTTATATACATGTTACCCTGGTTGTTCATGTATGTATGCCTGTTGTTACTATGAGTAGAAATGTTACTTGTTGATAAATAGATATACGTGGTATATAATGTATCCAAGAGGTATTATTATTATAAAACCAACCCTTCCTACATTCTAAAGGGGGGTAGTGTAACGGGTTGACTATAAAGTCTAACTGTTATTGTTGTATTTCTATTGTATGTTGTATGATGTAAGACAACACGGTTCTATTGTGTTTAATAACTGTTTTATTCATCTAACTAGTGTCGTCGGTTCGTTACATACACCGACTCCTCTAGTTCGGTTATCTATACGGTAGTGTACCGGTACCACCTTCGGTTACCGTCGGTAGTTGTTACATAAGCATTTTACATAACTAAACCTAACAGGTGGCGCTGCTAGTACGGTCACGTGGCTATGCAGCGCTGTATATAAGACGGCTACTTCTCCATTGGAAGTCAGTCAGGTTTGGGACTGTCGTGACATGACCACCCTGTGCTCACGGGCTTAACTCTATGCTATAGGGTTGCCCCACTGTATTATATATCTGTTCTGATCTTGTATATCCGCTGGTTATACTTGTACTATAATACCCAAGAGTTACCTTTACAATAAAGTCGCCGTATATTAAAGTCTAATTTACCTTGTCTGGTTTTTGTACTCAAGTGTTACATACGTAGTAAGAGACCAACTACAATACTTTACGGTGCATTCGGCTTTCCATACAGTCCCTCACTTCTTAAGTATTACGTCATGCCACTGACGTCACGCAGCCGCCAGCCACTGCTCTCCACACAACACACAACACTGACTGACGGTGCTTTTCCTTAAGTAGGTAGGACTTATTTCTGTCAACAATACCAAAAAAACTTGCACAAGTAAGAATGTACATGTTTGTTCTCACATGTTGCTTGTTTTGTGATGTACAATGATGTAGATTGTCTGCGTTCATTCATTTTTCATCAGGCAGCCAGCGTCTTTAACGTCTTTGTCTTTAACGTTTAGTATTAGTAGTCAGCCAGCGTTTGTCGTCGTGAGTGTCCTGTCGTTGTGAGTGTCCTGAGTTTATTAAAGTTTTGTGTCAATCAGCAGCATTAAGGAACCTCCAGAATTGTTTTAATCCAGACGTGAAATGTTGCATTCAATTAGACAGACATTTGTCAGGCAGACGTCAAGAACCCTATTTCCTTTATTATCGCTCATTGCAACTGGTCTCTCTCGAGGTGCACGACTCTGGCAGTCGTAGCAAAATCCGATCGTAATTTTGACTAGTCTGAGCGGGCCTTTACTCGCACATCCTTGAGGTGCGGATAACGATTCGACTCTGGCAGTCGTAGCAAAATCCGATAGTAATTTTGACTAGTCTGAGCGGGCCTTTACTCGCACATCCTCGAGGTGCGGATAACGATTCTTATTCGCTATTCGACGGGAGGTTTAGCAGGGCAGGGGGGGGGGACAAATTCTTACTGTCAGCAATGGCCGACCGGACGTAGGGGGCGCCACTAGCGCGAGCGCGAGTAGCCCGGATCTTGCTGCAAACACAGCAGCCAGGAGCTTTTTTTTCCCATACTGAAGCATAGTAACTGTCACCCTGTGCCTGTGTATTCAACCTTTGGGGCCCCGATTCAGGGCCTTATACCCCCTACATAGCTTAGCTATTTTAACCGAGTGGCAAGTACTATATGGACATGCATATATGTCAGCCATAGATCCCTAGCTTTTGGAAATTTTGAGAAATCTGACTTTTAGCAAGATTTCTAGTACTTAAGCTATATAGAGTTGGCGGCCGCTTCTCGCAGGGTAAATAATGGTAGAAATCGTATCATATCTAAGTAGATACCATCAATCCAATGGAATATCTGGTCTATAAATATCCGGGTTGGATATTTGTAACATATTTTATCGTTTTCCCGGAGAAATTCGATCTTAAAATGATATTTGCAGTGATTTTTGAGTTACAGTTTACATTGAGTGTGGATTCCGATGCGCGTGGTCACGTGACCAGTACAAGTCTGCCCGACAGGGAGAATTGGACCCCTTGGCCCGGGGGGGGGGGGGGGTGGAATTCAGACTCCTTTATACACCTTTATACAGAGGCTATATGATTATCTATAGTCGGACATGAATCTGTCATGGGCACAACTTATCTCACATCTGAATGTACAAATTTGTTAAGGCCTAAAAAAAAAAAAATTGGGGCCGACCCTAATTTTTTTGGGACATTTTTTTCATTGTTAAGAAAATGTATGACATTTTTGCCGATTTTACTACTAAAATTGACCTTTTTGACCAAAATAAAATCGTAAAATAAAAAAATCCGACCTACCGACCCTATTTATTTTTGGCCATGTTACCTGAACACAGCTTCTTTTTTTTTTAGGCCTAAGCCACTCTGGTGGATTCAAGTGTGTATATGCCCTACACAGTTTGCTAACAATCAATTAATACTATTACAATTTATATTCAGGTGGATACATCCGTTCCCCTGGAATTTGCCGTCCAGCAACCAGGTGTCTTTGCTACTTGGGACAACCAACTGCTGTGAAAGTGATGCATAGTGTTCAGGGTCCATGAAAGAGACATAAACACCAAGGTAAGAATGGGCATTTTGAAATTTTTATCTACTTCAATTATGGCATAGAAGGCATCCTAAATTGTAAATTCAAAATAAAATCAATTGTGAATAAATAGACAAAGGTGCAATCTGTTGACTGAATTATTTCACGAGTTGACCTTGGGCCATATTTCACGAGGCCGTAGGCCCAACGGTCAACAAGTCTACATACCTGTGAGCGACTCAGGTGGTATCTGAATCAACCATCAACCAGATTTTGGCCCCATTACTGGGCAGGGCCCAGTGCACCTTTAAGGGTCAATCCATAACAATAGGGTAGGTCAGGTTATAAAAATACAGCAATATTTATTTCAGGCCTCATGTACATTAATGTTTGCTGTTTACCTCAAGTGGCGTACACAAATCCAGCATGGGCCCGATCAAATTGATGACTTGTTGTTAAATGTACTACCGTATTGATGTCATACTACCAGGGCACTCAAATGGTAACCTTTTTTCTGATATGGCTCTTGTATTTTTTCTCGCATCGCAGCATCATGCAAATGTCCCTGATATGCCTTTAACATCTCCGTTCTATGGGCAGAGTTAAACGGCTTGTCACTGACAGGGAATAGAAATGTTCTGGTGTTATATATATCGGCAACCAAACCCTGAAATATTTCCATGCAGCACACCAATTGATGCAATGGATGCTTGTGATGCAAGGCCTGGCATGGCTGGCGATGATTTGACCAATTGCAGGGGACTGTTCCCACAAAGAACCTAAAATGTAGACAAAATGTTTTGTCCCAAGAAACATTTGCCTACCTACTGGTATTTCCTGGTGGATTGGTCGATAGCTGGAACAGCCTTCTGATTAATACTTTACATTCTTGTACAGTAGTATATCAGAAAGAAATTACTTCACAATGGAGATAAATGGAAAGTTTCTTTTGGAAAACAGTAAGTGTATTTAAAAGCATGAAATATGCTGTATTGTGTTTTCAATTCGTGTTTACCATATTCAACATACACTGCACTTGTTAGCTCTTCAATGAGTACCAAAGGAAATGTAATACATTTTCATTACTAGTATAAAACTTTTAACATCAACTTACCACATTTTTAACAATATTAAAACGGCATTTCCAGTGCATTTAATGTTTTATGGTGCAAACTATGTTGATTATGGTATGTTTAACATTTTGAATTACATTTTTACTGAATTTTTTGTATTCATCTTCATATTTATTCACATTGTGCTTTTTATACCCTTGTTTTTTTCTGTGCCAGGGATCGATGTACTGAGTCCTCCTTTCCCTACAGCGCACCATTATCATGGTCATAAATCGTTGAATAATTCCTGCATCCTCAGGACCGCATGACATCTTGCTTATTGCTTTATGTTCATTTTTAAGGTCTTGTGCGACTATACTAGAGCTTCCACCGCAGCCGGAGGGAACGTTCTACACAGCTCCAAGTCGGAGAGACTGTCCTACCATATTTTTAGGTGAGCATACATGCTTTATTCCATGTGGAGAAACAAAGTTACTATGCTTAAGGTTGATCGCTTCTCTTAACTTTAAAAATAGGGAAATTTCCATGATTTTTTTTTCTTAGTGAACCAATGGTTTATGACAATTATTCAAATTTAATGCATAATTCTTCAGCAAAATTGATTTAAATATCACTGAAAAATATCCATGAATTTTTTTTATATATTTTCAAAAAATTGTTCAGATCAATAGCTAACATTTCAATGGACTTTTGATAGGTGGTCCCGAGCATATTTTTGTGGTTTTGAGCCTTTGAAGTTAAAAAATAGTGCAAAAATGGTCTAAATCTCACATTTAGAGCCTAAAAATTGGGTGAACGGGCAAAAATTGAGGTGTATAATGGCTCTATTTCCTACCCTTGGTTATTTCAAAGAACCTGATGAGATCTTTCTGGGTTAGCGCTAGGCCATTTTATGGATTAGCCAGTCTGGCGAATTTGTGCCAAAATTGATTAGCCAGATTGATAATGCATTTGCCAGATTAAAATGAAGAGAAAGTAGCAAAATCCTCATCTACTCGAGGGGGGGGGGTCAGGTACTTCTTAGGGAGTGTTCATTTATTAGTTACAGGGGTGGAGGGTGGAGAACGTGGGGAGGAGCGAAAAAAATTTAGACCCCTCCTGTGGGGAGGGCGTAACAAATTCTGACTCCTGTTGGGGGGGGGGCGTAAAAAATTTGGCCTTCACGCGCAATCTCACAACCCCCCTTGTAATTAATGAATGAACACTCCCTTATCTTCTCTAATTTATGGTAACTATGTGTATACAGCATTCCAAATTTGCCCCCTCACCTTATGATAGCTGGATCTGGATTATGAATGGAGTATAGTAACCAAAAAATGAAGAGTTTGGATGCAAAACGACATATCTCCATCCCAGAATTGAAGCTTATACTGTATTTGACGTGATCAGCACCCTGGACGCTTAAACAATTATTTTCATGGGGTTTTAGTACTTAAGAGTTTAATTGTCACCGAGATCGCACAAGTTGGGCCTTTGTTCTAGTCTAAAAATGCACCAAAAAGGGGGGGGGGTTATTAGGTGGAGGGTGCTTATTATGTCGAATACAGTAGTGCTTTTTGTAAAGACACCCTGAGGTCAATTACGGTACTTTGGTAACAGAGTGTATACTAAATACAGTCACGTCACCCTATTCCGGGCGACGATAGTCCGGGTACTACACCATCCGGGCAGGGTTGCTACTGCACAGACCTAATTGCACTATAGTAGTCTACAGTAGTCGGGTATTTCATGATCCGGTTACCGGTCGGTGCCCCTAGTGTACAGAGTGTGTCTCTACCATTGAAAAGTGCCCCAGTAGACCGGGTGGGGCGGGGGGAGGGGGGCGGTTGACTGACACCTCTGACTCCAATGTTACTCACCCCCCCTCCCCAGGTGACTTACAGAGACACTAGCCATTTGAATCATGGCAAACAATCACTGTCCGCTTTCAATCAAATTAACAAGGCTTTGATGTGCAAATATCCCTAGTGTTTATTTTGTATTTACCCAGTAGTAGTATTAATTTCAAAACAATGAGGTATCTATCCCACTACCCCACCCGCCATCCAGTTGCTGCACAAACACACAAATGCAGCTTCTTCACAGCTTTATACTGTATGCACTATGAGCCGTGGACGGCAGTGTATGATTACAATCAGCCAAAGTTTGACAAAGCCAACACTGGTCACCGGATGTAAGAATAGAACAAATGGAAATACATGTAGGGTGTGGCAAAATTTTCATTATTAAATCCATACAGATTTTTCATAGATCAGACGTCTCATAGATCAATTTGTTGCATATATATATATAATTATATATAACATATATCAAATATGAATATATGTGACACGATCTGTGAAAAGGGACTTAAGTGCAGTATGGAGGACGGGGTTTGGAGCCCCCCCTCCCTCTACACACACACTCCCCTAGCTCTCCAACGATGTTTCAGGCACCCGGGCGTTTCGGTTCCCGGGCGGTGTGGGCTTTGCACGGCACTGCCCGGATTACTCTGACGTCACTGTAGGTCCAAATGAGATGACAAATAATAAATCTTTTGAAAAATAGTTTGAGAATGATATTTCACTATCCCTAATCTATATTTTTGTCCGATTTTTTTCCCCATTTTTAAAATGGCGCTTATGTCGTTTTGCATCCAAACTCTTCAAATGTAAGATTTAAAATACTGATGATTCTTTAAGGGGTGATAACGTCAAGTGCACCCCAAAAAAGTACAGGCAGTCCTAAGGATGTTTTTTATGCTATGAGGACTACCAGTATAGTTATGTAACGGGTTGACTATAAAGTCTAACTGTTATTGTTGTATATCTATTGTATGTTGTATGATGTAAGACAACACGGTTCTATTGTGTTTAATAACTGTTTTATTCATCTAACTAGTGTCGTCGGTTCGTTACATACACCGACTCCTCTAGTTCGGTTATCTATACGGTAGTGTACCGGTACCACCTTCGGTTACCGTCGGTAGTTGTTACATAAGCATTTTACATAACTAAACCTAACAGGTGGCGCTGCTAGTACGGTCACGTGGCTATGCAGCGCTGTATATAAGACGGCTACTTCTCCATTGGAAGTCAGTCAGGTTTGGGACTGTCGTGACATGACCACCCTGTGCTCACGGGCTTAACTCTATGCTATAGGGTTGCCCCACTGTATTATATATCTGTTCTGATCTTGTATATCCGCTGGTTATACTTGTACTATAATACACAAGAGTTACCTTTACAATAAAGTCACCGTATATTAAAGTCTAATTTACCTTGTCTGGTTTTTGTACTCAAGTGTTACATACGTAGTAAGAGACCAACTACATTGGTGCCGTGACCACTTGATCGAACCGACCATTGATAGGGTATTAAATAGACTTACAGTATATGGATTACCTATACGATTTTGTCAGCTCGTTCAGCGGCAGGACTAAAACCCCTGCTGAGGAACGTGAAGAAGCCGTACAGAATGTACGCTTCTTCACAGGCAAATCAAATAGGGGGGAGAGCTGGGCAGCCTTGGAGGTGCCCGGTGACGACCTCTCCCAAGAAGCAATAGGTGATCCTATTGTGGAAGCCTTTACCAGAGGAGAGGATGGAGAGCAATCTCCAATCCCGGGACCCTTTGATATAAGCTCCAGGAGATCGTTGGACTCCCTTTCCACGAATCTTTTCTGTCCTGAGGGTCAGAAAATACCGGGTAGAGAGACTAAAACTCTCGGCCCAGCTGCCTTCGGTTCTACACCGACGGTAGCAGATCCTTCATTGGATCCAGACACGTCGGTTTTCACTGATGGTGCCACTCCTACACCGAACGGTATGGGGGGTGGCGGGCTATCAAAGAAGACTAATGTGGCAACAGAAGCTCCTGGTAAGGGGTATCCGCCAGCAGTAGATGAGCCATCTAGTTTACCACTGGATGGGGACCTACTAGCTGCCATGGGTATCACCACCAGGAAAACTGAGTTGCATGAGCTCGCGGAAGCCCGGAAGGAACTTGCTTCCATCAATCAAACTAGGAAGTTATTCCTAAGGGAGGTTGATGAGAAGAAAAAGTTCCTGCTGGAACTCCAAAACGAGATGGCTTCCCACAAGGTGGAGGTTGACAAACTTTTGCACCAGAGGGTGTCTGGCAAATGTGAGGTTGCAAGCTTAAATTCCTTGGGAAAGGATTTGAGCATGCAGCTCCACTTAGCCAGACAAGACCTCGCAAGCTTAAGGCAAGTCAATCATGACCTGAAGACGAAGTCGGAGCAAGTACCACCACCTACCACGGTGGTACCTCCAGTCATACCCGTACCCAATGTGTACACGACAGTGACACCTTCAAGTGTCCCGCCGCTAGTACACACCACGGTAACGGGTATGACACCTCAGATGGGGGCTAGCTATCTACAGACTCCGGTCTGTGGTGGCGCCTTTGGAGGCACGGCAACACCTCCAGGGTACACCCACCCATCTACTGGTTCAACGATGTTGAACCAACAGCAGACCTTGGTCTCTGTTCCAGTACCGAAACCCAGAGCTAGACAGGGCTTAACTCCTGTCCAGCGGGCTAAGTACGACCGGAACCCGGCTATTGAGAAGCTGGGGACAGACATTGTCCCACGGGACATCGATGAACTGGATGAACGGTATGCTCCTTTCAACTTTGGGGAGATCAAACATCCGGATGCAGCCCGTCAAAAGGCCATCGATATTCCGCCTTTCACAGGGTCGCCACCCTGGAGAAAGTACAAAGTTCGGTTCAAGGCTATTGTGGAGAGCAATCGCTGGAACAATCAGCAAGCGCTGGTTGCTCTGAAGCAGGCACTCTGTAATGGGCCAGGTGAACCAGCCCTTCTGGCATTCGAGAGAGTGAAGATCAAGACATTGAGCTCACTTGAAGAAACAGCTGAATGGGCGATTGGGAAGATTGGTGAGCATGACCCAAGGACTCAGCTGCTCAAACGTGTCCAACGCAAGGACGAGCATCTGAGATCCTACGGATTTGCTCTACAAGAACTGATATCCGAGTGTTATCATGGATGTAGACCTGACACCCCCACTGTCATCCAGGAGTTAACCTCCAGGTTTGTCAATGGAGTCAGAGACACCAATCTCCAGGCATATCTGCGGGAAAAATGGCAGCCGGACTTATCTCTAGCTGACCTTTTCGACCATGCAGATGTGTATGACACCAAACAGGCTGTTTTTCCTAGTGGAGGAGTGTCGGCAGCTCCATCTGTAGCCCCGAAAGGAGCTCAGGTGGTAGAGGCCGCCACAAAACCACCTAAGAAAAAACAGCCCGCCTCCGAGGAGGTGGCGGCAGTAATGCCTGACAGGGACATGGAAAAGATGATTGAGGGTTTGTTGCGGAAGCACTTGGAAAAGAGCTCTGCGTCCACTTCTAATTCGGGATCTGGAAGGAGAAAGAAGAAGAAAAAGGACACGAAACCTCAGCCATGTAGACGCTGTCAGAAGATGGGTCATTGGGCTAGCGAATGCAAAGCCCCTGCACCCATCGCTGCTAAAACCGAAAAGGAGACGGAAAACTGAATGGGGCCCATCCTCTTGGCAAGGATGGCGCCCCCACAGTTAGCCATGCCTGTAAGGGATTAGTAGACGGTGTTAACTCTTCCATGAACCAAGGCCGCGCAGAGGCAGAAGGGTCTGTACAACCTGTAAGCGTCTGGCAAGGCGGGGGTGGCAAGGACGAACGGAATCCGGAGGATTCTGTAGTCGCTGGCTTAGAGGAGTCTTGGTTAGAATCAATTGCCCAGAGCAGTGTGATTCAAGACTCCCCGAGCGACCCATGTTGGGATTATCTCCTGACAAAAGGGGTTGCTATGGATGGAGGGGGAAGCCCGATGCTGACCTCTGAGTGTGTCCCTTTACGGGGACAGCGTTGGTACCTGAGTCTGGTTATTTCCGGGACGCGTGGTGAATTTTTGGTCGACACGAGTGCATCTCACACCTTGGTCGATCGTAAATTCATGGCCCGTCTTTGCAACCAGCCCGAAGCTCCGCTACTGGGAGTAAAGGCTCGGACTGCTACGGGAGATAGTATGCAGACTTATGGCAGAACTGTAAAACCTATGTTGGTCGATGGCAAGACATACTGGATATGTCCAACCATCACCGACATCACTGATGATGGCATACTGAGGATGGACTTTGCTGCTCTTTACGGGGTAACAATGAACACCGCAACAGGCCGACTTCAGATTAAACATCCTTATAAACAATCTGTACAGTGCGTTTTAAGGAATGGTTCTTCTGTGGCGTCAGTGGCACAAGACACAAAGTTGGCAGCAGGACATGTATCCGATGTCCTAGTCAGCTGCGTGGGAGTGCAGGCCAAACGGCCGGGAATGTTTGAACCAGAAGATCAAAAGCTCTCTGAGTTAGGTCTTGCTGGCTATCATACTTACCTGGCCAACGCTCGTTGGGGGGTGATACCAATTTGCAACTCGAGTAGTAGAGAAATCACTCTACGAAAGGGGACGCCTGTTGGTAACACTACGCGAGCATATGGGGTAGACTCACTAACTACGGACTTTGTGGAAGTAGGTGTGGTGGCGGGAGACTCTTCCCACGAAGAGGCTCTAGCTAAATCCAACCTACCGAAACATTTAAGGTCCCTGTTGTGTGAGTCACACCTCACAACCCTAGAGAGCGAAATGGTGGCACATGAGCTGTCGGAGTTATCTGACGCCTTTGCGCAACCAGGAGATCCTCTAGGGCGTACCAATACGGTACAACACCGGGTTGACACTGGGGACGCGCTTCCCAGTAGAATCCCCTACCGTCGGTTACCCATGGCTAAAAAAGGTGCTATGGAGGCTGAGGTAGAAAAGATGTTGGATGAAGATGTGATTCAACCTAGTGAGAGTCCATGGTCAAGTCCTGTGGTGATGGTCACCAAAAAGGATGGTTCCTGTCAATTTTGCATCGACTATAGGAAGTTGAACGGACTCACTAGGAAGAATGCATATCCTCTACCTCGGATAGATGAATGTGTGGAATCTCTGGGTGGGGCGAAATGGTTCTGTACACTTGATTTACAATCTGGTTATTGGCAGATCGGCATGGACCCCCGGGACCGAGAAAAAACCGCATTTTCTACCCATATGGGACTATTTGAGTTCAACGTCATGCCGTTTGGGCTATGCAATGCCCCAGCAACCTTCGAGGCAATGATGGAAACCATGTTACGGGGTTTACTTTGGAAAATGAGCCTAGTATACTTGGACGACATCATCGTCTTCGGTGGTTCTGTGGAGGAAACTCTACAGAACCTCCAAGCTGTGCTGAAACGCATCTTATCATATGGTCTGAAATTGAAACCTTCAAAGTGCAAGCTTTTTAGGAAATCAGTTGAATACCTAGGTAGAATTGTTTCTGAACATGGCATCATGGCTGATCCTCATAAGATCGAAGTGGTACAGAACTGGCCTCGTCCGATGGACACGAAGGAGATACGCTCTTTCATCGGGTTTTGTTCATACTACAGAGATTTTATACCTGGATTCTCGAGAGTCGCAGCTCCCTTACAAGAGCTGATGATTGGAGAGAAGAAGGCTAAGGCTAAGATAGTCTGGTCTCCAGCCGCAGAACAGTCTTTCAGTGAGTTAAAGAGACTCTTCTTAGAAACACCTGTTTTGCACTACCCTGCACCTGTTGGTAAGTTCATCTTGGACACTGATGCTTCTAATACAAGTATTGGTGCTGCCTTGTCGCAGATCCAGGATGGGCGAGAAGTGCCGCTGGCATTTTCGTCCAACAGTCTAAGCAAAACACAACGTAACTACTGCACAACCAAGCGTGAACTCTTGGCAGTGGTGGTTTACACAAAAAAGTACAGACATTTCCTATATGGTGGGAATTATCTCGTACGGACGGATCATTCATCTCTGCAGTGGCTCCTTAACTTCAAGGACGCTGAGGGGATGATGGGTAGATGGTTGAACCACCTCTCTGAGTTTGGCATGACAAATGAGCATATCATACACAGGAGTGGAGTAGATCATGTGAATGCGGACAGCTTGTCCCGCTATCCTATCCGGAACTGTCACCGTGTAGACTGCAGAGACTGTGGGTCTCACAATGCAGTGATTGCGTCTGTGGGTGCGAAAGTTCCTAACTGGACGTTAAATCACTTGAAGGATGAGCAGCTTGCAGATCCGGCTATTTTGAGGGTGTACTCCTTGAAGTTGTTGGGCCTGTCCAAGCCTGTTCGCCCCGCACTTTCGCTGGAATGTAAAGAAGTTAGACAACTGTTAGCTCAGTGGGATAATCTTTTTATACGGAACAGTGTATTGTGCCGCTGGAGGGTGCAACCTGGCAGGAAGAGAACAGCTCAGTCTGTAGTGCCTTTGTCACTCAGACTACAGTTGCTCAATTACTGTCATGGCCACCGAACTTCAGCACACTTTGGCAGACAACGAACTGAGGCAAAGATTAAGAGTAGATATTACTGGCCTGGTATGACTTTGGACATACGGCGTTGGGTGAAACAATGTCCCCAATGCTGTTTATCAAAGCCTGGACCTGGTATCGGTAAACTACCTCTAAGTCAAGAGCTATTCGGTGTTCGGTTTGCCCGGATCGCTGTTGATATCATTAGTGGTTTCAACACGACCCCCCGTGGGAATACCTGTATGATGGTGGTACAGGACTACTATACCAAGTATGTCCAAGTATATCCGATGGTAAATCATACAGCTGTTACCTGCGCAGAAGCACTTTTCGAGAATTGGATCCTCACGTGGGGAGGTCCTTTAATGCTTCACTCCGACCAGGGTCGTGAGTTTGAATCTCGACTGTGGGCAGAACTGTGTAGTAAAATACACATCTGCAAGACGCATACGAACCCCTACCGACCTCAATCGGATGGTATGGTGGAACGTTTCAATCGGACGTTGATCCAATGTCTCACGACAATGGTTAATGAGCACCGGGATGATTGGGATGAGCACGCTCGCTATATCTCCCATGCTTACAATGCTACCGAACATGCGTCGACGGGCTGTACGCCTAATATGCTCGTAATGGGTGAAGACATAGTCATGCCTAGTGACATGGTCTATGGAGTGCAGGGACACCAGCTCGAGCAACCCTGCACAGTGATGTTTGTTGAATCACTTCGACAATCATTACGCGAGTCCTATAGAGTAGTAAGGGACAACTTGGAAAAATCTGCTAGTTTGCAGAAGGTGGGCTATGACACGGGCCTTAAACTCCGCCAATTCAAGGTGGGGGATAAGGTCGCGAGATTTAGCACACCAAATTCCAAAGTCAAGACCCTGTACTCCTGGGATGGTCCGCATACGGTTACTATGGTGGTGAGTGAAACTACTGTAGTAATACGGTTGCAAAAAGGGACTCTCACTAAATCACATGTGGCTAGACTCCGACCTTGGTATGGAGTCCCATATATAGATGACGGTGAAGATTCCCTCGGTGCTGGTCGAGTACCAGCACCAACCGACCCTAAGCTACCGAAGATACCGAAGGCAGGACCAACGGTCATACCGTCGGTACCGACGGTAGCACGCCGAAGGGGTCGTCCTAGGAAATTACCGATTGAACCACAGTCGTGTGTTACCAAGCCCAAGCGCGGTAGGCCTCGTAAAAAAGGGTCAGCTGTGCGTAAAGGACTAACCGTAGACACCGGTAAACAAAGCAAGGTGATACCTCCGGTGTCATCATTGCTGGACATACCGGTACAAGGTCTACGGAGGAGTACACGTGTCAGAAAGCGAGATAAAATTGTGTAAACATTTTTTTCTTACCTTGTTGACGACATTTAGCTGCTGGCTTGATTAAATTTCCATGGACAGTTCCGTACTGGGCCAGTGGTCATTGGCCCGGTACTCGATCACCAAAACACAACGAGAAGAGACGGGTTATCCGGTGTGGTTATCCGTTGGAGGTAGAAAAGCACGTGTTCAGGGCGGGTGGCTGGCTTTGCCGATTAATTCTAAGTATGGGATTAGTTTTGACCACATATTGCTTAGTAACACGCTGCTGTGTATGTCCTCTAACGCCGGTACATCATTCCCGGGTTTTCCGGTGGCTCCGCCACGAAAATTGTAAACAACAGTGAGTGTTCCCACCGTCGGATATGCCAGGCGTGGGAAGGGCGCTGCCCGCGTCACCTGATCAATTTCTCCCGCCAAATGAGCCGTGAGAAATTGGGTCACCTCGGCGCGTCTTGGAGACGCGACCCCTGATTGGCTGAGAAGCCGGTCAAGGGGCGGGGTCACGGGGGACGGGTGGGGTATATAAGCCCCACACGCAGCCAGGCTTCTTCAGATCAGCACGTTTGCCCGTAGGGTAACGTGTTGATCAGTGGTGCCTAGGTCTGCCCGGCAGTACCTACACTATTGTTTGCTTGCTGTCCTACTAAAAGCTCGGGTGAGTGAACCATGAGGTTCACCTACGCCTGAGCTAACGGTATGGCAGCCCGTGTAGATGGCAAATGCACGGACCCGGAGAAGGCTGAGGCCTCCGACGGGGAAGACCGGGTTCTCGAGTCTGACACGGAAATGGACACTACCAGTGCTCCAACCGTCGGTCAAGGCTCGGCTTCGGTACCAGCAGAACCTAGCCCTGAGGGGTCGGGTAATGTTGTTCCTAAGACAGAACCTGGTCTGGGTGGTAGTAATACCAACCAGGAGAAGAACCCTGCTGGGGGATCTTCTCCGAAACCCGCCGGTGTAGTGGCAAAAGAACCGACGGTCCCTGATGGTGATTCATCAGACGGGTCCACTGTTCGTGTCAAGACCAAACGGAAGCGGAAGCCTAAGAGGAGGATTGTATCTTCCCCTGAAACTCCTGCTACCGAAGAGGTCGCACCGACTGAGGCAGAAAGGCTCAAAGCTGTTGCTGATAGAGTATCCAAGGCGGAAGCCGAAGGATGGTCTGTCGCAGAGAGCAGGGCCAATCGCCGCCTCCGCGCCAAGGCAGCGCATGTTCGTCTGAACTTGTGTCTCCGTGATGATGACCGGAAGAACCTGAGCCTTTCTGACTTAGTTCAGGAAAATGGCAAAATGGCTCTTCCTGCACCTCACACGACCGAGGGTTCGGATGACGAAGACTGGTTGACAGGTGACTCCCACCCCATTGACTGGTACCTCGTGTACCTCAGGGCAGTGTTGGACGGGAATAAACCTAACATCCACAAGTCATGCCGCTCCAAGCTGAAATATGCTTGGAAGAACTACGTGCCAGGGGATCCCTGCCCGTATGTTCGCTGTCAGCGCCTGAAAGGGACTGCGACAGCCGCAAAACGGTGGCCAAATCTGCTCAAGTTTGCCCGTCATTTAGTAGAAAAGCACATGAATGTGCGTCCCTACTTGTACTGTGTGAGTGGGAGTACGTCTACTTCCTGCCCTGAGTACAGTGACGGCGAGCTATTCCGTTGCCAACGGAGAGCTGATTTGGTAAGGCATCTTTGCGACAATAAGGGCGTTCACAAGCGCACTATTAGTCGTGGAGTTGAGGCTGCACTGAAAGTTTGGGGGTGCCACAAACGTGTAGGAAATCTACAGTATAAGTGGCGTACCAACAAACTTAAACAGTGGAATTACCTCACGGAAGCTGACTGGGAGAGATTGTGTAAGGGCGCCAAGTGCGAACAAACCGATCTCGGGCCAGATACAGAAATTCCGATGCCCACTGTCAAAAAGGATACCCCTCCTAAGAAGAAAGATCTGAAAAGGGGCCGCCAGTCACCCAAGGATGATACCAAAGGTGGGCGTGACCGTTCCCGCAGTGAACCTGCGAAGAAACGTGTTGCCACCGCCACGGTAACATCTGAGGTCGACCGTAGCCAAACCGTCGGTACCGTCACGGTATCTTCGGTTGCATTGCCCCCGGTTGCTGATCAACTGCCCCGGCAGGAGAGACAGAAACTGGGTGATGCACTGGCTATTGTTCAGAACTCTTTGGGTGACGAGCAGGCGGGTCAGGTTGCTGCTGACTATGTCAAGCAGTACAAGTGGAGCCAGAAGCAAAAGAAAGCTTTGGCTACACAGGAGGGTATCTCACCTGTCAGTGACGCTGAACAGGTAGAGGTACAACAGCCGGATGGGGCGTCAGCCCAGCCGACTGCTCCACCCCAGCACGGAGCAACCTCTGACCCCGCAAGGGATGATGAGGTGACTCCAGTACCTGAGCAAAGGGCTGTTGATGAAGGGCTAGCAGGGTTACCTGTGTTGCCTGGAGGCGGACCTGCTTATGACACTGGTTTCTCTGACACTCTAGTCCCCGGATTTGAGTGCTACAGGGCTAAAATGGCTGAAAACGCAAGTAAGCTACTCCAGTTTCAGGTTTCTTTCTTGGAGAAGTCCTACTTTGAGCAGTACAAGTTGCTCAGAGAACAGGCTATCCGGGAGGGAAAAGCTTGGGTTGCTGAACGCACCAGAGTCCTTGCCGAGCGTGAGGCGAATCTGGATCAAGATCATGCCCTCTGGAGGGCTACGATCGATCAGCTTGAATCAAGGTTGACAACTTGTGACGCCAAGTTCTTCCGACAGTTCGGGCTAAAGCTGACAGAGTGGGAGAGAACTGGTTTTCCAGATCTCCAGTCCAGGTTGGGGCTTGCCGCAAGGCCTGCTCCTCCTGTGACCCCGGTACTGTCAGTACACCCACCTAGGTATGAGATGCCATTCTCTTTCATGGCACACTCGGGTGGTCAGTGGCGGGGAACCTACTGTGGCGCCGAGTACCCTCTCGGTAGCTCCAGGTGGAGCCCTCCCTATCCAGGTGGAGGCTGCTGTGGTTTGCACCACGGAGGCCCCTCCTGGAGGAAGTCCTGATGGGGAAGGAAAGCCATCCGGCGGTGTCCCTATGGACACCTAAGGATGGTCCCCTGTCAGGCCCTCTTGGGTGCACTGTTCCGCCCCTCGGAGGTAAAACTAAACCATCGACGCAGCTACACGCCCCTGGACAACCGAAGCAGACCAACGGTGCTGTCGTGACTTAACGTAGTCTCTACTGCCACCAAACTGGAAGCAGCCTGATGTCTTCAACCATGGTTTACACCTAAGCCACAACCGTCGGTGCTCTACTACTGTCCAGGGCTCCTGATCCTGTGGTCACTATATTACTGTGTGACCTATAAACTATTATATGGATCATCCTCCTGTGATACTTATTTATAGGGAGGCACGGACCTACCTTTTTATATTTATATTTCACAAGAGATGGAAGCACTATACCGGTGCTGGACTCTATCCATCTCTACCACCATAAACTGCTAGGTACTGGAGTACCGCCCCTAATAAGGATGACGATCTATCCCACCTTATTTAGGATACGCTACTATGGATTTTTATATATAAACTTTTCTACGCCAAAGGAAGTGGGAACTGCTATAGTTCCAATTATAAAACTTTTCTTCGCCAAAGGAAGTGAGAACTATTATAGTTCTATTATTTATATATAAGGACACTAACTCCACACGGATTCACACCATTGCTGAATGTAGTAGGTGATGTGTTGAGTTTCCAAGGTGGTTATTGGTGCCTTTACTTTTAACTGATACTAGTCTAGGACTATCAGTTGGACAGTTTTTATATCATGTGCCTACGGGACTATGGTTTGATACCAAAGACTATACTGTTGATATAAACTGTTATATACATGTTAACTTGGTTGTTCATGTATGTATGCCTGTTGTTACTATGAGTAGAAATGTTACTTGTTGATAAATAGATATACGTGGTATATAATGTATCCAAGAGGTATTATTATTATAAAACCAACCCTTCCTACATTCTTAAGGGGGGTAGTGTAACGGGTTGACTATAAAGTCTAACTGTTATTGTTGTTTATCTATTGTATGTTGTATGATGTAAGACAACACGGTTCTATTGTGTTTAATAACTGTTTTATTCATCTAACTAGTGTCGTCGGTTCGTTACATACACCGACTCCTCTAGTTCGGTTATCTATACGGTAGTGTACCGGTACCACCTTCGGTTACCGTCGGTAGTTGTTACATAAGCATTTTACATAACTAAACCTAACAGGTGGCGCTGCTAGTACGGTCACGTGGCTATGCAGCGCTGTATATAAGACGGCTACTTCTCCATTGGAAGTCAGTCAGGTTTGGGACTGTCGTGACATGACCACCCTGTGCTCACGGGCTTAACTCTATGCTATAGGGTTGCCCCACTGTATTATATATCTGTTCTGATCTTGTATATCCGCTGGTTATACTTGTACTATAATACACAAGAGTTACCTTTACAATAAAGTCGCCGTATATTAAAGTCTAATTTACCTTGTCTGGTTTTTGTACTCAAGTGTTACATACGTAGTAAGAGACCAACTACAGTTACATATAGGGAGACCTCTATTTTGAGTCCTACATTTAAGATTCTCACGATGTGAGGCTTGGTTTAGAATGCGTCTTTAGTTGGAATCTTTGTTTCAAAATATGTCTTCAATTTTACAACCTGAAATTACATAATACTTCCACCAGCTTCAATTATATCTGTCCATAGTAATCGCAACCTGGGGTACAGACAACTATTACCTATTACAGGGGCTGGTGGTAGTCTTAAAGATACGGGTATTGAATGGGAATTCACCAGTCAGAGATGGAGGAATAAAGCTAATATATAATATTCTTTTTGTTTAAGAAAAATTGTGAAAATACAGAATCTCCATATTATTAAGTGAGATTCCCATGGCTGTTATTCTCTTGCCGTTAGCTTTCCAACGATATATTGCATGATATATTTCCAATTGTGCTTCTATGACAATCCTGGTGGAATTCGCCAGTTTGGCGAAGCTAATAGAAGGAAGGTTCGCCATATGGAGTTTTAATTCGCCAATGGCGATCTGGCGAATGGCTATATATCTAGACAGGTGCAAAAGTTTTAGTCTGTTGACAGGGTTATTTCACGAGTTGAAGGGGTGCCGTATTTCACGAGGCCGTAGGCCGAGTGAAATGCGGCACCTCCTTCAACAAGTGAAATAGCCTTGTTAACAGGCTAAAACGAGTGTTCCTTTGGGTTATTTTTTATCTTTTTCAAATTTTTTTATCTTTTTCAAATTTATCTTTTTCAAATTTTCAAAATTATGGTAGGGGGAAGCCTAAAAAGACATTTTCTAGGTCGTTCAAATGTAAACAAACCGCCATATTTGATGACGTCACAGGCCGTTAAATACGGGCAAGGGTTATTTCAGGGGGGGTGTTAAATATGGCCTTCCTTGGTTAAGTCAATGGTACTGTCGTATTCCATAAAAAATAAACTGGAATATTATACATCTTCCGAAAAGCCCTGGGTCACTAGTGATGTATATCACACAATCCATCTTTTTGATAGTATAATGTATCACATGATCTTATGTACAGATGGCTACGGTTTTGGTTACAAGTTGTTGGCAATTTTTTTTTCTGTGTTGCAAAATGTAGAAAGAATACAATTATCTAGATTTGTGTTTTTCCTCTAAATCGGTCATGGCTCTTCAGTTTCACCTATGACAACTAATTTCTCTGGATTGGTTGTGCTACTAATGACCTCCTCTAAACATCTGAGGAGTTTGGTCGAGATATTATTGGTCAATTTTCCAAAAAGTTGAAAAAAGATGAAAAAATGGGGATTTTCCCATAGCCAGGTATTCTTAAGGGTGTCCTATCTTCAGTTGCCAATATATCAAAATCTAGCACTATGAAGTATTGATTTTTTTGCCTTTATTATCTCATCATGTATCAAACTAATGTAGTCTCAAGTGATTAAGAGAAATTGTTGGTAGATCAAAATTGACCAAACCCTGGCTTCTACCTTTAATTCCATATTTCGATGAATTTAATCAAGAATCACATGAAATAAATACAGAGATCCACTCTAATCAGTCTGAACTCCTGGTTTCTCCACTTGTGGGATCTGGGGCCGCCTCGTGTGATATGGCCCAAGATCCCACAAGTGGAGAAACCTGTCAATTATTATCGTGGACCTATTTATTATACCTACAACAACAAAGCATACGCAGGTTGTATATGTAAAGCACTGAACCTCATATGCTTTTTATTGGGGCTTACAACTGTGGTACGGTACGCCACGCTGGTGTTAGTGGGGCGTACCACAGTCATCCTGTCCATGGCCCTTTTTTTTTTGCTCTGTACATATTTTCCCAGATTATAAAATCCGCGAAAATCGCGAAAATATGTACAGCGCGAAATAAAGTACGTTTACAGTAGCCATTACAGGTTTGACATAATATATCAGCTTGTGATTCAAATAGCATTTCCATTTGTTTTTTGTTAGGGGAAGGAAACAAGCTGTACGGTCAGTGGATACTGCAAGTGGATGTGCACATCACAAAATTGGGTCGTCACAAGAAAAGCAAATTGGAGGAATAAGGCATACAGACCAACGCAGGGTACAGATAAAGAACCTCTTCATGACAACAACTCAGCCCTTCAGTTTAAACTTATTGCGACTTCATGGAATAGACATTCTTTATAGGATATCATTGCATTCATGGTTGTTTTAGGTATGTAGTGCCGATGGAAAATGCATTTCTTCAGCACAAGGGATACCCACAGATTAAGAACAAGTCAATTATCAATGAATGACCATTGATCCCACAAACTATAGTAGTTGAAAAGGGCCTTTCTGATGTAATGTCGTACTGAGCTGATGTGTCATAGCCAATAACAGCAGGATAACCACAAACCTGTGTGTACATGCAGTGTTACTTTTTTTCACTGCATGAAAAATCAGTTGAAGAAAAGGTATCTCTTTAACATGTTTGCGTCCCAAACACAGATATTGTACCGGCACCATGCTTCATTGTATCTGATCCTTGAAATCACAGTCTAGCTTTCACGTTGATTCTAAACTTGATGTGATTTAGCTCTTGTTCTTTTTGACCTTCAATTTGATGCTTGCCTGAATGTTCTTCTCAAACACGCAGGCACTTATGACATTTGTGCAGATGCCAAATATTACATTAAACAAGGCTTTGTGTGTCGTTGACCTGTTGTTTAAACTCGATACATCTATCTACAGCCTCACTTCTTGCCCTATGTCAGCCCCACAAACAGAACCATCTTTCTGACTGTTGGTATCTTCTGTTAGAAGAATTTGTTGCAAAAAATAAACTTGAAACATGCTCAGTTTCCCCATCATTTTGATACTTACCTTAGTACAAGGGCGCCACCATGTAGACATGGTTTTCCAACATGCAGACACTTGTGTGATTTGTCAAGATGCTGTGTATATCAGTTCAGACAAGACGTTGTCTGTCTTTTGAATTGTGTTGTCTGTCTTTGACCTGTTCTTTAAACACAATACATGTATAAATAGCCTCACTTCTTGCCCTATGTCAGCCCCACAAACAGAACCATCTTTCTGACTGTTGGTATCTTCTGTTAGAAGAATTTGTTGCAAAAAGTAAACTTGAAACATGTGTTAGCACATTGCCTGAGATGAGATGTAGTTCTTGCTCAGTTTCCCCATCACTTTGATACTTACCTTAGTACAAGGGCGCCACCATGTAGACATGGTTATCAAACATGCAGACACTTGTGTGAATTGTCAAAATGCTATGTATATCAGTTCAGACAAGACATTGTCTGCCTTTTGAGCTGTGCTGTCTGTCTTTGACCTGTTCTTGAAACACAATACTTGTATAAATAGCCTCACTTCTTGCCCTATGTCAGCCCCACAAACAGAACCATCTTTCTGACTGTTGGTATCTTCTGTTAGAAGAATTTGTTGCAAAAAGTACTGTCTGGCTAGGCCGTTGACTCTAAACTTGAAACATGTATTAGCACCTTGCCTGAGATGTGATGTATTTCTTGCTCAGTTTCCCCATCTATTTGATACTTACCTAAGTCGCCTTACAAGGGCGCCACCACATAGACATGGTTTTCAAACATGCAGGCACTCATGTCATTTGTCAAGATGCCATGTATATCAGTTTAGACAAGGCATTGTCTGTCTCTGACCTGTTCCTGAAACACGATACATGTATAACTTACTAGCCCTACACCTTGGCCTATACGAGTCCTTCAAATAGCACCGTCATTGGGCAGGTTGTAATTGCTAATCTGCTTAGAAGGAAGCTTGGACCATCTTTTTCAAAAAGTTCTGTATTTCTTCCAGCTACCTACACATTCACATGTTAATGATGCAAGGAGTTTGTGTATAATCTTCATATATGCACAGTACAACTTGCTTTATGTGCATCCCACGTCTCCTTTATGTGCATCCAAAATCTAATGTTCCCCATGTAAGTTATTGATTCGAGAATGAACTCAAAAGGTATAACCTTGCTGCGGTGCTAAACTTTCAGTAAGGACAATGTGGTTGATGTAGTAGTAAATTGTCACTACCCATTCCCTGGAAGGGTCAAACTGAAGTAGACAATTGTATAGACTTGCAGTTCATTTAAACTTTGTGTGGTGATATCATACTGCTTTGTCTACAGGTTAACTTGATGGATACTCAGATAATTTGTCAGTGGAGAATGATTAAATCAAATGATGAACTGACTAACTGACTAAGAATAGAAATTGTGTACATGCATTACTGTCTTGAGGGTGTGCTGCAATGCCAATAAATTTATCTGCAAAATTTGATGTAGTTAATTGTGTTCTTTGTTCATTTTTAGTTGTGCATTTCACGCTCCACTCAATTAAAAGTGACCATCAGTAACCAGGGAACCTGAGAACTGCTTGCTTGTGGCCCATGCAGAATAACATGCTGCGAGAATGAGATTCAGTTTCTCCACAGGGGTGCGGAGAACGGCTCTTCCCATACAAAACAATGGTAAAGTTGTTTCTCCACATGAAATAAGCAAGCCGTACACCTCGTGGGGGGGGGGTGTGGGGGAGCCAGTTACAGAAGCCCTGGGCTCCACCTCCCACATTTGCCCGCCACCTCCCAGAATCACTTGCCACCTCCCACAGCTACACAGAGTACAGGGCACAGGGGAGGCAAAGGTTATAAGGATTGTTATCTATGAGGAGCAAATTTGCCCTCCCAAAAAGTGTTCATCACACACCACATTAATATCAAACTTTTTCATTGACAGAATGGCTGACCGAATGGATGCCGATGATTTTCAGGTAAGTTATGATTACCAACTGACTATTCCGTAAAATGTTAGTTCCCTTACAAGTTTCACCAAAACAACAAGAAGTAGGCCTCCGCATATCTTTTACACATCAGAGAAATACTTACACCCCTCAAATCACTTTTTCGACTTATGAATGATCAACCACATCTAAGAGCAATTCCCACTTTTTAAAGAAGTGTGCATTTGGTGGATCAACCACATCTAAGAGCAATTTACACTTTTTAAAGAAGTGTGCATTTGGTTTGAATGAAAAAAATAGCTTCCTTGTCTTACTTTCAACCCTGTAAATTAAGCAAATTCTGTTTACAGGAGGCGTATCCAGAGGCACTTTCGCTGGAAAACATGCAGCAACGTCTTTCCAATGCAAGGGTAAATGTCAACAACCTGAGGTCGTTACAACCTCCTGACACTAGATTAGGCGATGAAGCAAGAAAACGTACCAAGAAACGAACAGGCCCGAAGCCCACTAGAGTTGCTAACCTATATTACTTTTTGCCTGCTGCGGCAGAATTGCCGAATGTCATAAAGTATGCGGGTAAACTAATGGAAGACACCGACATAAGGAGGCATACAAGGGAGGGCTATGGTGAGTACTCCTCACAACTTACACAACACATTAAAGGTTTCATGTATTCTGCCAACACAATATAGGTAGCATTTAAATAGCCATGTGTGTCTTTAGACTATTCATTTTTATCAATCCAAGAAACAAGTTTGCAATAACTTAGAAGTATTGCAATGTCCATCAAATCAAGCATTAGTAACCAAACCCATTTGTGAATTATTTAAAGTAGGCAGTACAGACCAAGTGCTAGTGCTAATTACTACCAGTGTGTGAGGGCCAGGGACGAAATGTTATTACCAAGTTTCATTTTGTGTGCACTACTTATGTTTTCTGCAGGTTACCCACAGTGCTGCATGGTGGATGGACTACCTTCAACCATCTCCATGAGACTTGACATATCTGATGCGGAGTTGACTGCCAAGTTGAACAATATGTTTCCCCTGCTCCAGCAAAGACCATTCCAGCTGTACACAGCCACACGCCAACGCTCTCTTGTGAAGTTGATCCCAAATCATCCAAGTGCATTGAAGAACTTTGGAGGCAAAAGAGGCTACAAGGGCCATGTATGGGTCCAACTGTCTACGGTAAAAATATATGCCACATCAAATTTTTTAATGTCAAATGCAGCCACGTCCAGCGGATTATTGTTTTCAGTAATTGAATGTTTTGATTGGAATAAGAAGGGATATCACTTCATACACGGGTGCAATATGTGGAGAGCACATTGAATAGCTTTTACACAAAATAAAAATCTTTCAAAAGCGATTCCTCTACAGTGAGCGCGAGCAATTTATACAGACAAGCAACAAAGGACAGTGGTGTCACCAATCTTACAGTTACAGTTAATAATAAGGCCAATGTTTTTGTTTCCACTCATGTCCACTCAGGCATCCTCTTCTGCCACAACTGCTGTGCCCACAGGGACCGCTGTATCAACAGGAACTGCTGTAGAAATGGAAGTGAACCCAACAAACAGCACCAGTACCAGCACAGGAAATCAACGACCTCGGGTGAATTGATAGCTAGAACAGGAACAACCGGACTATACTGAACATTTCAGCTCTACAGTCTTATGGTGGCAAACACACCCAGTGCATGTATTTGAATAAAACACAGCCGTAGTGACTAAAATTTGTGAGTGAGGGAGCAATGCAGAAGAGCATGAGACCACAGTCTTTTCACCAGTTTTGTAATTAATCACAAGGTCATAGTTTCTATTTCATGTCCCCTCAGGCATCCCCTTCTGCCCACACTGATTACGCAAACATGAACCATTCTTAAATATTGACTCAAGGAAGGGTTCCTTTACACATTCGCACCCTTCTCCCTTGAATGAAACCGTCACTTACTTACGTTTATATTTTCTCAGGCCTCATCTCATGACACTACAATGACAGATGTCCACATGGAAGTGACTAACACACCTAGCACAAGCAGCATAGAAGACATTGGCCATCAGGTGAGCTGATAAGCCTCTCTGCATTGACCAACTAAAGGCTCACAACTTTGTAACAATTGGATCTCTTTGACGGGGTGACGTCTTTGACCGGGTGACGTCTTTGACCGGGAGGCTAAAAAAGGCTACATTTCATTTTTTCATTTTTTTTTCCATATGTCTACTATTAGAGAAAATATGTGGATGGTAATTGCATAATACTTTGGACTGCGTACCTCTTCAAATTCCACATGATGTGAAAAGTGATGTCTTTGACCGAGCAGAGGAAGAAATACAACATTATGCTATAATGCATGTAAAAGAGCCTACACATAGATATAACAAAATTTAGATAAAATTCCTTTCATATAGTGTGAAAATATCCTTTATGACTTTTTCCACCCATTTCTTACTATGTAGGTCTAACTTATGCTATAATAACTTTTTCCGGTCAAAGATGTCACCCAGTCAAAGACGTCACCCAGTCAAAGAGGACCATGGGCCTGTGCCTTTATTTCATGGTTTTTAACCTTAACAATATGTTCGATTGCATATAAATGGCCATAAGAATTTGAACAAATGATGATAGGCTATGTGATACAGGAACATTGTATCCCACCCAGCAAAGATACGGCGGGCCAACGTTGGACCAACAGTAGTCAATGTTGGAATGACGTCAGATTCTGACGTTTGGCCAACGTTCATTTGTCCGTCCATCAGAACGTCGCCTTGACATTGCAAAGAAATGACGTTGGCCTAACATTGGCCCAACATTAGGATGTTGTACAACATCTAGCCAACCAGATTTAGAGCCTGAAAATGATGCTGTTCCAACGGATATTTTCCAACTTTGGCCCAATGTTTCTTCATGATGTTGGCCCAATATTGTACCAAAATGTTATATATTCCCAGCCTTAAATGTGGTCAAATTCCCTCAATGGCTGTCAATCATTTTAGAGACAGCCATTTCATTCTCTATTTGCATTCTCACCTTGATCTTTGCCCAATGGGCCAAGAAGTGATACTGAATAAGCTCCCAACCCTTACACCTTATCTGCAAAATGGTGTCTTCATATAAATATTGTCAGATTATGTTATCCTCACATCTAAATTTGGTATTTAAACATTATATAGTTTATCAATTCAATATCTCTTGCTCAAACATTTATTCAACCCAGGGGGATCCTATTAATGCCCCATTATGGGGGACAAATAATGGGGATGGTGGTCAAAATCTCTCCATACAGCCTTCCATGCCCTCTGGTGGACATTAGAATTACAACTTTGGGCCAACGTTGGTCTTTTTCTCATTACTGAGAGTATGTTCAACGTTGGTCCAACATTGATTTGCCAACGTCAGCATAACATGAATTATCTGATGTTGTACCAACGTTGGTATATCACAGGGAGTATTTTCAATGTTAGGCCAACATAGATTTGCCAACGTTGGCACTTCAACGTTGGCACAACGTTGAAATATTGCCCGCGACGGTGCCGGTGCCGACCATTGCCAACATTGGCCCAACGTGTCCTTGCTAGCTGGGATCCCATGGGGGGCATGGGATACGGGATTTCTAGTACTTAAGCATAGTGATCATTGTATCCGCCATGAAATAAAATTCCGATGCCTGATATCAGAATAACCATATGCCATGACCCCAAAGTCAATGACTTTGCTTCTTGTTCATTCAGGCCTCATCTGGTACCACTGAGCTGAATGCAGCATCTATGGAGTTGAATGATGGCACTGAAAGCAGTGCACATCAGGTGAGGTGATATGTGACCTACTACCGTTATGAGTAGAACAAAAATCATATGGCTGACATTAGAAAATCTTTGCCCACAATGAGTCCCAGTCAGCAAAAATATGTTGTCCAGTTATCCAGTTGTCAATATCCACAAAATGGTGTACTCATAGAAATATTACCAACATTCTCTTCTTTTACCTAGAAATTCGGTACTTTAACTAGTCTCCAGAGCAAACACAGGCAAATCCATCCACGTTGCTGCGCGATGCTACTGGGAGCCAGAGTCTGCCGCATAGTAAATTCCCACAAGTACGATTTTATAGGTGTGGGGGCACTGACCAATCGGCATGCGCCCGTATGTCCCAGCGTGCCCAATGAGTGCCCGTGCCCAATGAGTGCATGAGTGGATCGATCTGCAGTCGTTTGCTCTGGGGACTAGTACTTTAACATTAGAAAGTCCCATTTCAGGAACTTTCCGACAGCCTGCCAACCATTCGTCCCCCAACCCGGCGAAGAGCAGCTCTTCAACCACTAGCACCTCCACAAAACACCACAGAGGTAACTTGACTTTCATTTCTACTACTAGATTACGGTAATTGAATATGGATGTTCTTAACTCTACAAGGACGGATTTCTTTAAAAGATGACTTTTGTCATCGTGATCCTATAGGGCAGCTAGAACAGAGTAAAGAAACACATGATGAACTCCACACATGGTGTATAAATAAATGCAACCCGCCATGCAGTAACTGCCCCTCCCACTAGATAATTTTCAAAAAGGTGGAAATCTGAGGACAAGGTCAGAAAACATTGGAAGCAGTACTGTTTTTTTGAGAATACCTTGTGCTTTTTATGGTCTTCAGCACATTTGACCTCAAAACTGCATTTGGTGATCATGTATTCAACCTCCTGTACCTTCCAGCATATTGAGATATCATCCGATGATGAAGAAGTGGACGTTGCGGCAGAGATGCGCCGATTGGATGTTGTGCAGGTAGGTTCACTTTGATTCCATTCAAAAATATTTTACTACTAAATTTTTTGTTTTTCCCAAAGTGGTCTTGTAATTGCTCTTTTCGTGAGTTCTCGTTCTAATAAATTCTTTGATTGGAATATATTGTCAAATTCTTTTCTGATGTCACCTTCACAAACAAACCCTACTGGCTGTTGGTCGGGTTGTTGGTGAGGTGGAAAGTACACAAACTGTTAAAGAACGTCTTTTTCCCCACACAAACCACCATGTAATCCTATACATACTTTTCCAGACCAGGGAATTAATATCCGAGCAACAGACAGAATTTGCCTTATCACTCCACTTGGACAGAAGAAGGGTAAGTTGGTGAAAATTTGTGACACAACCTGCGAATAGGGATGTCGTGTCGGGGTCCACTTTGCCAGAACTTGAATTAGAACTTTGCTGTTTTCCTCTTCTCAAAACTGAACAAATGTCAGAGGTCATTAGCAACAGTATCCCAGTAAACAAAAACATTGTACAACATGTTATTACTTCATTTAACTTTTCCCTGCAGCTCCTTAGTATGGCATTATGTCATAAATATAACATTTAAAATAGTTATTTTGAAGTAACATAACAATTTTTGTTAGATGAGGTGCCGCATAGGGCTACTCCAACAGTGATAATGAAGCTTATATGCAGATCATCAAGCGATTAAAATGCACATAGCAGAAACCGATGCTAATCTTGCTTTGGTCTCGTGTGCACGCCCGGAATGCTGGAATGCAATGGAAGAACAACTGATAGTGTTTTTGTTTTTTTTAAAGAGCGCAGAACATGCAGAAGCTCGTATACGCAGACGGCAGGAACGGCACCTACGACGTCATCGCAGGGAGTTGCGGAAAACCGAACAAAATGAAGTAAGTTAACTTTTTACCCGCCTTGAAATAACCCGTGTTGTATGGATTGTTGTAGAAGGGTCATGCTGCGCATCTGTTAATGTCAATAATAAGGTTGCATCTCTGATAACCATTATTGCTTTGTGGAAGTTACCCTTTCCATTTTTCAAAAATCACCAAGAATTCTATTCATTTTTGAGCTTTCAATCGATTCTATTGTACAATGTATCAGTTAGTTAGGGCACATCGTATCTTGCACTTCATAACCACAGTCTGACGCCCTAGGTAAAAGAGAAAGCAAACTTTTGGAATAAATCATTCAATTACAAACATAATGTGCTCTGGGTACATTCGTATGTGGTAGCCTGGACAAGAAAATCTTTCCAAACTTAAAGCTGGTTTATTCAAAATTGTTTTAGATCAAGTACAGAAGACTTAAGACATTAAGTATTCATGATTAACATAGGGTGGGGCCACCTGTAGCATCCCCTCCTACATGTATTTATTGTAATCTTGTTATTAGATCAAAGAACGCAGAAGAATTGAGTGTGGGGAAGAGCCCAATGAGGACAGTGCAGTGCAGCTGCACTTCAAGGTTCCAGAAGCTGGGGATCTGAGGAGGAAATTCCTCCCACAGACCACAATTAACGTGAGTGTATGCTTCTTAGAGTTAACTTTATTTGTACACTACCGCAGATATGTGTGCTTGTAATGTATAAACATTATTAATGTATCTCAATACTTCCATTAGGGGAGAAGGTGTGGAACCAGTGTACTCAGTTCTTAAAGAGGAATATACTTTCCATTGCAGTCAGTGTATGTGTTCGTGGAGGCATATTCCTCCCTTCAAAGGCCCGTTCTGACCTTTGCCCAGACAGAGACACCTAGGGGCAGTCAGACACTGCAAGAACTGGGATTTGATAGGGGCTGCCTGGTGTTCTGTCGTGAGCACGAGGAGGTTAGTCAGAAGCATTCTTTATGTCGAAACTGCCCCAGCCCCCACTCGTGAAATACACCAGAGACTGTATCAATGGGAGTTGGTATTTGTCTATATATTATGTTAGCAGTGAATGATGCACTTATATGTTGGTACTGAGCCGTCATTTTAAATTTTAAAAACACTATGGCAGAGCAAACTCCCAGGTGCTGTATTAATGGTATTGCTTCCTAACTGCATGAAGTCAAGAAAAAATTAATGGACAAGGTACTTATTACTTAAATATTTGCATGCAGGTGGAGGAAGATTCTGAAGATTCAGCTGAGAGTGGCACTGATGAAGAAACCATGGCACCACAAACTGATAAACCTATCGGCTGGCAGGATAGTAAGTTGTTTCCACACTGACACAGTCCATACAAAATCCTGCCGGACACCGGCTGTAGCCGGCAAAAAGTCTGCTGGTCCGGCAGAAAAGCTGCTACTGCCGGCTCAAATGGCCAGCTGTAATCTAAAGATCCTTGCCTACATGCCATTTTTTACGGCTTGTAAATCGGAACATTATTAAGGTTTCTACAGTGTCAAACAGAAAGCTTGAATATTTTCTGTACTGTTCCTCAATAATTTGAATATAAAAATGATGAATATTATTGCAACAGAGGAACCCTATTCATTGATGGCTATCAGTATAAACACTTGCTTTATATTCGATTCTTAAATACCAATATCGTATGCCATTGCCAGGCCTGCAAAAAGATATCTCTGCAGGACCGAATGTCCTGCATGGTGAAAAAGTTTTCGTATAGACTGCTGACAACGGCATAGATTCAGGCACAGTCATATTTATGATCAACTGTTTCTGCAGTATCTAACTTCTTCTATTATCAGATGCGGGTTATGAGTTCTTCCTCTCAGTTTTGGTTCATAGGAGGACCGATTCATTATTTACTGCAGTTGCCCATTGTATGTACTACTGTAGGTCTACTTTAACTGCCCATGGTCCTGAGCAAGCAACAGCTCCACAGTTGCATCAGTGTGGAAAGTGCCATGAAGAACTCTTTAGCTCTCTGGTTACTTTAAAAAAAAGTTTCATCTGCGGAGCTGCACCTCTGTTCTCAACCCTCAACCTTATAACTTCTTTTTAGGTTATGAAGAGCTGCACAGCCTTGCAGTGGAACAACGCCAATGGTGTCAACCTTTCGCACAGAGGAGGCTAAAAGTACAGCGTGGGCATGTCATGCAAACAGTTCTTGACATGTACCGCACTTATCCTGAGGTCATACACCATAAACTCGACGTTGTCTTCGAGGGAGAAGAAATTGCTGCTGACCTAGATGGACTCTCCCGCGAGTTATTCAGCTGTTTCTTTCAAGAGGTAATTAGCATGCATTTTCAGAGGCCTTGATGGGGCGTGCAATCAACAATGTAGATGGGAGGGGGGGTATCCTGTATGTCGATTTCAAGAACTGAGCTGCTCCCACATTGAGCTGCTCCCACACTGAGCTGCTCCCCTTAGTATCACACTGAGCTGTGCCCCTTAGTACCACACTGAGCTGCGCCCTTAGTACCACACTGAGCTGCTCTCCTTGCTGCCACACTGAGCTGCTCCCCTTGCTGCCACACTGAGCTGCTCCCTTTGCTACCGCACTGAGCTGCTCCCCTTGCTGCCACACTGAGCTGCTCCCTTATTACCACACTGAGCTGCTCCCCTTTCTACCACCCTGAGCTGCTCTCTTCCATTGCTACCACACTGACCTGCTCCCCTTGCTACCACACTGAGCTGCTCCTCTTAGTACAAAACTGAGCTGCACCCCTTAGTACCACACTGAGCTGCTCCCCTTTCTACCACCGTGAGCTGCTCCCTTTGCTACCAAACTGAGCTGCACCCCTTAGTACCACACTGAGCTGCTCCCCTTTCTACCACCCTGAGCTGCTCTCTTTGCTACCACACTGACCTGCTCCCCTTGCTACCACACCGAGCTGCCAGTGAAAAACATTTGATAACGTTGTATGACTTTGGTGTTTAGTGGGCAAGGCTGTATTCAAGCTTTCTTGGTGGTACTGTAACAAACAAAATGGCTCACATATATGTAACATGTGAAAAAATGATACTACTTTTTCCAATCTCTGACACATCTACTGTTATGTTTACAGCTGGACGAGTGTAAGCTGGTGGGGAATGTAGGCAAAATCCCTGAGGCCTCACCAGACACCAGCATCACAGACTTTTGGGTGACAGTCGGAAAGGTGGTATCTCATGCATTTATGCTTTATGGGATGTTTCCCATACATCTGACCAAAGCGGGCGTCACCACTATTCTGTCTGGGCAGTGCTCTGATGATATACTCATAGAGTCCTTCCTTGAGTATGTCTCAGAGCCTGAGCGGAGAGCTGTTGAGGAGGTACTGGATGGACGGAACTTCAGCGTGCATCAGGCCAGGATATTGAGTCTCTTCAGTCGATGTGGTGGCGAATCCATACCCAGCGAAAATAGTTTCAGAAAGCAGGTAATTGAGGTAGCTAACTTTGAACTGCTTGTGAAGCCTTGTGCCGTTTGGCTACAGTTCAGACAAGGGCTGTCCCACCACGGTGCCCTATGGGAGAATCGGGGAGAGAAAACCGTCACTGGGCTGTACGATGCCCTCACCCCCACCCCTGCCAAAGTGCTAGATGACCTTAAGTATGAGTATTCAGACCAGCGGGAGCAAAGGCTGCTGGAGGAGGTGGTCAAAGGTTATTTAGAATCCATGGTGTATATGATGACCCCCAGGGAGCTGTCATGCCTGCTGATGTATTGGACCGGCTCCCCGTATCCTCTGGGCGCATTGACTGTGCAATTCCATGGGGGCCACCTACATCCTGGTTCAAGCACATGTACCTCTACTTTGTTTTTATCCCGGGCCTACCTCAGTTTGAGTGACTTCAAGAAGGCTGTTGAAGGTGTCATCTATAACCCTGAGTGCCAAAAGTTTGGTCATGTTTAAGCTGTACAATGTCCAGTGTATTAAGAGTGTGAAATATCTCTGTGTTGACTTAAATAAGCATAACACTGCATCTATGCTTATACCAACATGGCATCAGTATTTAATTGATTTACCCTACAAGAGCTACAGCAGCTGCTACTATCTAACAACAGTTTCTTCAGATTTGTCATTCCAAAGTCACTGAATACCTTTGTGCAAAGTTTCTTCACCTGTGACTTGCTGCTGCCCATGTATGTATTGCTCTGTGGAAGACTATACCATAGTTGCACAATTTGTAATTGTTACTCTGTAATCATCATGTGAATCATGTGAATAACAACTTTCTGTAATGCCACCTGTATGACCTCTGATGAGATCTCTATCGTTAAATTGTTAAATTACAGTATGATGTTAATGTTTAGCATAGCTATAATAGGCGAAGAATGCCACATGTAGTTCCTGTGGTCAGTTTCTTCATGTAATTAAGCAAGCATGATCATCATATTGGGAGTTCTCACAAACAATGCATAGATACACGTTTATCATAGCAGATAAGATTTAGTGGAATATGTTTACTGTTATTAACAGCTGAAGGAGGTCACCTGCAGGACCCATAGAGAAGCATCCGTAGTTTAATTAAGTAACCATTTGTAACTCATCTTGTTGTCTTTTTGCATAGTTGGCCTTTGCCTATTTATTACAATGGAACTCGGAACTCGGGACTCACATAACAATGTTTATAAGTCTATCATAGCACCACAGGTGTAACAGAATATCAGTCATGCCATTAATAAGTAATGGATTTCACCTCTCGGGCCAGCGGTGGAACAAGACAGTGAAACAATTGTCGTTTAATTAAGCAACCATGTTTAACTAGTACTGCTGTATATTTGCAGGGGTGGCCTTTGTACTTATTCATTTGATATGTAATAGAAATCTTAGATAGTTCATGACTTATTCCAGTGCACTAGCCAGGCAGTGACAGGCATCAGTTACAGTTCCCGCTAAGGCATGGTCAATGATGTACTGCTCTCATGCCAAAAAGTTATTGTACATGTACATTGAAACATATTCACAATAGGAATAAAGCCTCATCTGATTGTCATGGCATCTAAAACTCTGTGTTCAACTTATATTTAACATGCAGCTAGCTTGAAGACTGGGTTTATCCACACCGGCAGAAAATGGGGGTTTCAAGTTATCAAAGCAAAGACCACGAGGTTAGCCCACAAATAGGGGCAGGATATCATATAGGACATGAAAAGCCACCTATACTGACAGCTTCTTAACAATAAATGAACTGCCAATTCCAACTTGGGCAAAAACTAACGAACTATTTAGAATTCATGCACAGCAATTATTTTAACAATTTTGGACACTTTAGAATTCTTGTGACACTTAATACCTGAATTAGGCTTACATGCGAGGTTTTACTCATGGTGGGCCATGTAACAATTTCATGATGGTATGAAGATTCAAATAGACATTCCTCTATTGTTCCCCCTACATACTACACAGAGGTGAACATTTGAACTACACAAAATATTCTTATCTCAATCTGTCCACCATCCGTTTCATGCCATCATGTCAGGATCGTCGTTATCATCGTTATCATCATCGTTATCATCATCTTCGTTTTGGTCCTCATTATCATCTTCGTTTTGGTTTAACTTATTGGTAATAAACTCGAATACCTGAATGTACAATGCCAGACCATCGGTCCCACCTGAAATGTCGATTTCCTGGAAAAGCTCTGCCATAGCATCCGGAGGCAATGGATTGGCAAAACGAGGCAAGATCAATGTAGGGCGGTATATATCGATATTATAGTTGTCATTTATATGTTCCCAATGGTCATCCAGGTTAAAGTTAAGCATATTCCAACCTGCGGCAGAGTGAGCCTGTTGGCCACAAGTCTGCTCTGCCATAGATGTATACCACATATTGTCTGGCTTGCGGAAATGTTCTGTTCGGACACCCTGATTGTTGTGCGCCAATGTCCACTTCATTAGTTCTCTGTTTATGATTGGAATAAAAACTAAATGTAAACAAAACATGTGCATGGGGTCTTCAGGATTCAGTAACATAGTGTCTTCCATAATGTAAAATAACTTATAAAAACGGTCTAGAACTTTACAAAAAACATCTCTCCATAATCGTTCTATCCTTTGGTTATGAGTTGATTTTCCTCTTATAAGCCTGGATCTCACTCCTCCGGGACGAGAGTTAACAAAAGACTCAACTGAGTTAAACTCCGCACACCCGTCTGCCCGCACACGGCTGGGAAATGAAAAATGGCGTAAACCTTGCAGGAACAGTCTCAGTGACGTCTGCTGCTCATTATTCGTGGAGGCAACTAGGAAGGGAATAAGCCGGGAGAATCCATCAATACCTCCATGAACCCATATCTTCCACCTGTAAAGACAATGATTGAGAAAATGAGCAAACAAATTGATACATGGAACATCTACTAGGTGTTCAATATATCTATGCAAATACCTCAATATGGAACTAGTGTAAATGATTAGCAACTGGAAAACTTGAGGAAGATGTCTTCTAAATGTTACCCAGCTAACAAGAACACATCATTTTATGTTAAAATAACGTTATGCCATAGTAAGGAGCCTTAGAGAAAGGTTATATGACGTTATAAAATGTTGTATAACGTTATAAAATGTTGTATAATGTTTTTGTTGACTGGGTAGCCTACTGGCACATACAAATCACCTTGGATTAGGATAGTTGGTATTGTTCAATCAAATAGCAAATAGAAGAGAACAGGGTGTCAGGATTTTCAGTTCTCTGCTGTGCTCATTAAAGCAAAACTACTTCCTCAACTACAGGCTTTTAAATGATTTAATTTAAGCTTTGCTGACAACATTAAATATCCAAGTCATACGTCACGGCAGAGCAGGGAGCATGGGAACGCAAGCTGCAACATGTACTATGGTTTGCCTGACATAAAAGGCTGTGCAAATTCCCAGAATAGGAGTAAGCATGTAAGTTATATGTACTTACCTCTTCAATGCATGGTTGTTATGGTGTCACAGTACAAATTCGCCCCCAGAATGTTGTACTCGTAAATAGTGCCAATGAAAAACGGTACTACTGTGCATATAATCAGTGGTAGGAGGCCTTAAATTTGTCACAGAAACATAATCTGCGGCCCAAATTGTTCCCAAAGGCCTTGGCAAAAAAAATATAAAAAGTTGGTTGTTGGCATGGTAACCCTGGGTGGTGATTGGAGGGGTCAAAGGTCAAGGTCAAAGGTCGCTGGGCACCTGTAAAATTTCTCCAGTTTGGGTAAGTCAGTTTCCATGGCAACTAGCGCAAAATCGGAACACACTTTTTTATGCAGGATGCAAATAAAAAAATCAGATATGTGTTAAGCTTTAATTTAAGGGATCATTCATTACTGCACACTCAAAAGAACCCAACCTTTTGCCCGTCTGAAGGAGAAAAATAGGGTCAGAACCAGAAATTTTGTCGGCTATTTGTACCGTGACACCTTATCTATGTGCCAAAAATCATTTGCACCTGACACAGAGTACCTCCTTCTTTCAGTAACCTGGGCCCAACGGGATGCTGTACCAATGGGGTCGATTTCCCGCATGTTTATCCGCACTGCAGCACGGGGCACAATGATGTGCTCGTTGATTTGAAGGCGAGACCTGACCTCCTCTTGTCCGGCATTTGGGTTCTCCTTATTTATTGCTTCTATCTTATCCCTTAGTGCCTGTTGCGTTATAGGTGTGAACCTGGAACGTGGGAGCAAAATCCCATGCTTCTTACAATGATTTCTTACTGTTTTTCTATTGTTCGTTCCCAGCTCTCCTGACCTGGCCAAAGAGGCAATTGTACTGCCTGTGTCCAAGAGGTTGCTGAGGTGTTGAGGGTTCATAGTAATGCGCCTCCCTTGTCTTCTTCTGGAATTCTGTCTCTGGTGATCTTCAGCAGGCTGTGCATTGGGACTGAAAAGTTGAGATTAAAATACATCATATGCTACAGAATCAGCAGTATCTCAAATTTAAATTAAGTGAACTAACCAGTATGAACCTACTCTTAAGGGTCCCTGATACCTTAGTTCTAGCAATTCAGAAAGGCTTGCCCTGTACAGGCATCAAATCAGCAATTTGTTGTACATTAGAGTTATCCATAACTTACCGGTGGGCTATATGATGTAGCAGACGGCGTACACGCCGCATGTCATTGTCCAAGGCATGGACCTCTTCGCCACCATCAGCCAGTGGCAGGCGGTCGAACTGCCTGAACAGATCCTCTGTCTCCTGTGAGTATGCTTCCAGAGCAGGCAGGATCTCCGGGTTGGGGGGGCGGTTCGCCAGATCATGTTCTTCAACAAATCTGAAAAGTGGAAACCAGTTTACTGTAATGCGTTTCACACAGCGGCTTACATGATGCATCTTATTTAAGGCATCTACTGTGCAAACCCTGAATTTGGACCCCATTTCCTAGATCACACAAGTCTTGACAGACTTTGACAAATTTTGACATCTTTGTTGTATTTCACAAGTGGGGGCTGGGGCCATATGCCAAGAGTGGGGGCTGGGGCCATATGCCACGCAGGGGCTAAAGCATAGGAGATCTTTTATTTCCCAAAAATAACCCTAAAATCAGGAAATCAGGCACTCTTAAATTTTTAGGCGGCCATCTTGGCAGCCATCTTGGAATTCCCCAAATTGCAATTTGGATCCCAAATATGGATTCTACAGCCTGGATAACCCTAAAATCCATGTATTACACAAGGAAATCAGACAACCTTGAGTTTTTGGCGGCCATCTTGGCAGCCATCTTGGAATTCCCCAAATTGCAATTTGGGTCCAAAATATGGATTCTACAGCCTGGATAACCCTAAAATCCATGTATTACACAAGGAAATCAGACAATCATGAGTTTTTGGCGGCCATCTTGGCAGCCATCTTGGAATTCCCCAAATTGCAATTTGGGTCCAAAATATGGATTCTACAGCCTGGTTAACCCTAAATTCCATGTATTACACAAGGGAATCAGACAATCTTGAGTTTTTGGCGGCCATCTTGGCAGCCATCTTGGAATTCCCCAAATTGCAATTTGGATCCCAAATATGGATTCTACAGCCTGGATAACCCTAAAATCCATGTATTACACAAGGAAATCAGACAATCTTGAGTTTTTGGCGGCCATCTTGGCAGCCATCTTGGAATTCCTCAAATTGCAATTTTGATCCCAAATATGGATTCTACAGCCTGAATAACCCTAAAATCCATGTATTACACAAGGAAATCAGACAACCTTGAGTTTTTGGCGGCCATCTTGGCAGCCATCTTGGAATTCCCCAAATTGCAATTTGGATCCCAAATATGGATTCTACAGCCTGGATAACCCTAAAATCCATGTATTACACAAGGAAATCAGACAACCTTGAGTTTTTGGCGGCCATCTTGGCAGCCATCTTGGAATTCCCCAAATTGCAATTTGGATCCCAAATATGGATTCTACAGCCTGGATAACCCTAAAATCCATGTATTACACAAGGGAATCAGACAATCTTGAGTTTTTGGCGGCCATCTTGGCAGCCATCTTGGCATTCCCCAAATTGCAATTTGGATCCCAAATATGGATTCTACAGCCTGGATAACCCTAAAATCCATGTATTACACAAGGAAATCAGACAACCTTGAGTTTTTGGCGGCCATCTTGGCAGCCATCTTGGAATTCCCCAAATTGCAATTTGGATCCCAAATATGGATTCTACAGCCTGGATAACCCTAAAATCCATGTATTACACAAGGAAATCAGACAACCTTGAGTTTTTGGCGGCCATCTTGGCAGCCATCTTGGAATTCCCCAAATTGCAATTTGGGTCCAAAATATGGATTCTACAGCCTGGATAACCCTAAAATCCATGTATTACACAAGGAAATCAGACAATCATGAGTTTTTGGCGGCCATCTTGGCAGCCATCTTGGAATTCCCCAAATTGCAATTTGGGTCCAAAATATGGATTCTACAGCCTGGATAACCCTAAAATCAAAAATTTGTATTACACAAGTACACCTATGTGCATGCACACATAGGTAGGCCTATATGGGTTTACATTATAGTACCAGCAGTAGGCCTGTATTGAGATACATAATTATAGTACCAGCAGTAGGCCTATGTTGAGATACATAATTATAGTACCAGCATTAGGCCTATATTGAGATACATAATTATAGTACCAGCATTAGGCCTATATTGAGATACCTAATTGCAGTACCAGCAGTGGGCCTAGGTGGGTGCACACATAAGTAGGCCTCTATGGGTTTACATTATAGTACCAGCAGTAGGCCTGTATTGAGATACATAATTATAGTACCAGCAGTAGGCCGATATTGAGATACATAATTATAGTACCAGCATTAGGCCTATATTGAGATACATAATTATGGTACCGGCATTAGGCCTATATTGAGATACGTAATTGCAGTACCAGCAGTGGGCCTATGTGGGTGCACACATATGTAGGCCTATATGGGTTTACAGTATAGTACCAGCAGTAGGCCTGTATTGAGATACATAATTATAGTACCAGCAGTAGGCCTATATTGAGATACATAATTATAGTACCGGAGTAGTATAGTATGTATCGGAACGGGACTATAGTTAAGTACTGTTTATTACTCAATCGACCTGCAGCCAATCAGAGGCCTCCATTTGGTCACGTGACCCCCTCATTTGCATAATTACGTAATAGGCCACGCCCCCTCATTTGCATAATTACGTATAGGCCACGCCCCCTTGATCACCAGCCAATCAGGGGCCGCCATTTGGTCACGTGACCCCCTCATTTGCATAATAGGCCACGCCCCCTTGATCACGTGACCCCCTCATTTGCATAGTAGACTACGCCCCTTTGATCACCAGCCAATCAGAGGCTTCCATTTGGTCACGTGACTCCCTCATTTGCATAATAATGGATCACGTGACTCCCTCATTTGCATAATAGGACTACACCCCCTTGGTCACGTGACCGGAAGCGCTCTTTATTTGGAAAATAGGCCACACCCCCTTGGTCACGTGACCTGAGCCCCTCCCTCATTTGCATAATATAGACAATAGACAGACCACGCCCCCTTTTTGGTCACATGACTTGGACTAGCTAATGGGAGGCTTCTATAAGGGGGGAGGGGAGGGGGGGAGGGGGGCACTTTAAGATGCATGGGGAGGGGAGGGGGGGAGGGGGGCACTATTTATGGGGTGGGCGGGCACTTGGGGGGGAGGGGGGGCCTTTGGGGTCTGCTCGGGAGAAAAAAAAAAATTATCTGATCTCTAGGGATTCGCTTCCTCTCTACCCCCCTTTAGGGGGGTAGGGAGGAGGCGAGTCGGAGGTGACTGTAGAGGAGTTTTTCGGTGACTTGATGACTTTCAAACGACCGTGCTCGACTTTGCGGCTCGTAGCCCCTTAAATAAAGAGGTGACTTTGTAACCTCAGGGGGGAGATCCTTCTACACCACCACAGAAAAAGATCTCGGTTGATTGACTGAACGCGGCGGGTATGAGTCATCATGGGGCCCTTGACGGGTGGGTCCTCCCCATGCAGCCGTATGTAGAATTTAAGAAATGCCCGTGTCAAACGTCACTAAGGGAGAAAACGTTTTTTGAAAATATTTAGAACCCGAATTTGAGCATTCTGGTACATTTTTAAGGACCCAGACACCGCAAAGCCGGGTACCATCCAAGAAAAAAAAAAAAAAAAATTTGGCGAAATGCTTAGGTTTGAAATGGTACTTTTTCTGATGCACTCTTCGAACATTTTTTTTTCCTCATGTCACTATGGTCCATGTCACATGTCGGACTCAAGAAATGCCCCATGGCCCATGTCACTTAGATGTCCGTGTCCGTGTCGTCGTATCGATTTTTAAGAAAATGACCATGTCACCATATCGAATTTAGGGGTCTAGGGACATCAGCATGTCCGGCTATCCTCCACAAATTTAGCTCTAAAATGTTTACTTTTTTTTGGGCCGATTTTTCATCATTTTAAAAAAACAATAGGCTGTTGAAATGTTTGCTGTTGTAAATAGAAACAAAAACAAAACAAAGCGCATGGTAAGATTATGTCACATTGCAGTCGAGGGTCCGCTCGTGGCTTATCCAGCCTCTTCGTGGATCCGCGACTGTCAATGTGATCATATACTAATCACCCGGCGTTTACGGTATTATATACTAAGGTATGAGACGGGTCCTACAGAAAAGGTGTCTAAAAAGCGCTGCGACCTGATTGAAATGACGTCAGCGGCGTCTGCTCGTCAGTGCCCAGCTGTAGCCCGTAGGACATGTCATTCTGCTTTTCTGGATGTTTTGAAATATTTTGATTTAACTGATAATACCTGATAACAAGCCTCTGAAGCAGTTTTTGATCGAGTACGTCTTCTCTACGTTTCCATCGATTAGCTGCTTCAGCAAAAAAAATCGCGCGCGCGGTCTAGTCTAGATGACGGAGTCGCTAAAGCTCTGTTTAGAGAGTGGAACTTGACCTTGACTATAGACTCAGTACTAACTGAACGCCCCGCTATGTCACTCCTCACGTGGGTATATGTACAAGCTCGGGTTCTTCACTTTACGGCTTGACTAAAACTGAGACGCGTCCATGATAAACTCTAGCCTTTTTTTCCTTTTCTAGGATCGAGAGAGAGATTTTAAATGGGGCGGTTATCTAAATAGCGTGGAACTAAAATCAGGCTGCGGCAGATAGTATCTCTGCGCACCTCAAGACTCAACGTAACTTTCACTCTCCAGCAGAAGTTTAGTTGTCACTAATGATGGGCGGCGACCGTCGTGCACCGGCGGATATTGGAGAGTGTTGGAGAGCTGAACCTTACAGACATATAAATCAATCGCTCTGGTGGAAATATCTCGCCATAGATTGGAACCAAATACTTATCTAATGGAATCGTTATCAGTTTTCAGTTTTCTTGCCGTACAAAATTTATTTCCAACTCTTCACGTGGTGATAGCTGAAGGTCGCTCGTCGTAGGTACGTGTGACCGGAACACCCTTTTTGGTTTTGGCGCGGGTTGACATCAGATTTGTACCGTACTGTCGCGATTAAGGGCTCTGAGGGAGCGCTTTTCAATTCGGTGAAGTTCTTACTCAGGAGCTATATACAAGCCAGGCGCTGGCGCTTATTCAAAGTCGCGATTTTAGTGCTTGAGAAAAAACATTTGGAGGCTCTTATACTCCGGCGCTTATACAAGACCGGCGCGCTTTCAACACTAGTTGCTATATCGCGACCGTACGGTATGACTTCGGTGTCACAAGGTCCCAAACTCCAAATAAGGAAGTGAAACGACGTCGCCTGTCTACCTCGTGCGCGTCATAGCGAAAATAGTGTGACGTCAGCATCTCTCAGGCGGCTAGGAAGTCAGTTCGACAAAATGGCCCACCGAGTTAACTTCGCGGCCGTTTCTCGATCTATGATCGATGCGGCCGTGGAGAAGGAATTTGTAGCCGCGCTACAGAGAGAGGAGGCGGAGAGACAGAACTTCGTGGCCGTTTCTCGATCTATGATCGATGCGGCCGTGGAGAAGGAGTTCGTAGCCGCGCTACAGAGAGAGGAGAGACAGCGGACTGCTGCTGAAGCAGAGGGTGTGGTGGATGAGCTGATCGCGAACGTCACTGATCAACTCATCCACCAGTGCGTGGAACGAGTCAAGCAGCAAGTCTGCATGGAGGAAAGTCTACCGCCCGCCGTGCTGGGGGAGCTGCTGCAGGACTACCACGCGTTATGACCACGCCCTCCGCTTCAGCAGCAAGGTCCCTGCGACCCTCTCTACCAAACGGTCCTTTTAAGGACCAACCACTTATCACAAAAGTTGAAAATCAATCTCAATATAATATACGCATCAGAAAAACCCCTAATAGGCTCTACACTGAAACCCTGTTGAGTAGGTAGATCGGGTTGGTTTTTTTTTTTTTGGTTTTTTTTTAGGAAGGGCAATCAGGTCATTGTGTGGAGGTCATCAGGTGTCCTGTGTGCTGTCTGTCTGTCTGTCTGTCTGTCTGTCTGTCTGTCTGTCTGTATGTCTGTCTGTGTGTGTGTGTGTGTGTGTGTGTGTGTGTGTGTGGGTGTGTGGGTGTGTGTGTGTGTGTGTGTGTGTGTGTGGGTGTGTGTGTTTCTGCCCATAACTGGGGACTCGAATTAGAAAAATCACCTTAGAACCGGGGACTTGAGACTTAACTGGGGACTTGACCGAGTCCCCACTTAAGGGGTCGCTGTAGGCATAATCCACTAGAACAGTTGAGCATGTATAATTTAAAAAGAATATGTTAAACCTGTACATGTTGTACAAAGTTTTGACCATATATGGTACCTTCATCAAATTCCTTCCATTATTTGGGGATTTAATTGCTGTGGAATGTGAATAGAACAAAAACGTTCTTTTTTGGCTTCTTTCCCTAAGAACATCATTATGGGATGGAAATGAGGTATTTTTTTCGGTTTTTATGAGTAAAATGTATTTTTGGTGTGATACCTGAGGGCAGTTTTTAATATCTTGTTGATATTCCAATTACTAAGGTCTACAGAGCTGTTCAAAGTTGCATAGTTACCAAAAAATGATGAATTTCGCCATTTTTATGTAAAAATCACCATTTTTTGGTAACTATGCAACTTTGAACAGCTCTGTAGACCTTAATAATTGGAATATCAACAAAATATTAAAAACTGCCCTCGGGTAGCACACTAAAAATATATTTTGCTTGTAAAAACTGAAAATTATCCATTATTTCCATCCCATAATGATGTTCTAAGGAGAAGAAGCTAAAAAAGAACGTTTTTGTTCTATTTACATTCCACAGCCATTAAAATGTCAAATAAAGGAATGAATAAGGTGGAGACATTATAGACAGTCATAATGATATATAAAATGTATAGGTTTGATTGATTTCTACTGAATTACACAGGCTCAAAGATTCAGTGGATCTTTCCTACAGCGACCCCTTAATTGAGACCTGTTTTGGGAAGGAAATAGCTTTGTGATACCTAAAAATCGGTTTCGGCAAAAGTCCCCAGTTGCAATGAAAAATCCACCACTTTTCATACTCAGACACTGCCATACACCAAAGGATGCTGAGTACCCAGTTCCAGGTGGAATTCCCGATAGGAAATGACCTTGGAACCGGGGACTTGAACTTTAACCGGGGACTTGAGTCCCCACTTGATTGAGACATCACACACTGCCACACACAGAAGGCTGCCGAGTACCCGGTTCCAGGTCGAATTCCCGATGCTATGCCAGACATACAAGTAACCAATATGGCCGCTCACATGAGTGATATTATGTTTTTAGAAGTCCAGACAATGCAATCAGTAGTGTTGCAGAGCTCCCAAACCCGTCCCAAGGCATGGTCCCCAGTTGCCAGCACATATCCTGAGTCCCCAGTTCCCGGCATAAACATGTATAGGTGCGTGTACCGGGTGTGTGATGGCAAAACGGTTTGCTAGTTCAAGCCCCGTCTTCGCCAAAATTCAAGCAGGTAGCCCTCGGGACTAGCTTCGATTTGCACCCACTCCCGGGTCTCTGAGAGCCACGGTTCAGGAGATAAAATTTAACGCGTTCTAAGCGAATCAAGTTCGGGAAGAACTTTTGCCTCTTCCCGAAAATGTTCAAAATTAGATTTCTCAGCAACCGCTGGTCCGATTGACTTGATTTTCGAAGCGTTTGAAAGCTTGAGAGGAGCTCTTCTTTTCTATGCTGCCTCTGACATCAAGACACTCCATGCCCTAGTCACAGCTAAATTGCCTTCCCTCTGCCCAACCCCCCCCCCCCGTACTATAGGCTGATAGAGGACATATTTGCAATTATATTCCATACTTGAAACATTGAATAAATGCAGGTCCCCACTTAATTGGGGTCATCCATGTGTGTGTGTATGCATTTGCCTGTGATAGTGTGTGTGTGTGTGTGTGTGTGTGTGAATTTTATACAAATACAATTATTCATTCCTTTCAGCAAGAAAATTAGCTCAATGTAATCATATGATTTTAACTGCCCTACTTATCAGGGCCTTGACGACATCTGACCGCCCCCCTTTTCAGGATCTAAATGGAAATTCACCGCCACCGCTTTTCAGAGTCGTGCTGCAGTGGTTATCCAATACATGGCGGAGTGCCATTACCTAATTCTTTTGTATGTGAAAATAAAACAGCACTGATAAGGGGTTTAATTAGACAGATATTGGTTCTACACTATCAAAAAATAACCCCTCAGCGCTTTAATGCTAAAGGTAGCATAGTGCTTTAATGCGCTACGCCCTTTGTCGATATGTCAGTGTATGCATGCATGCAGCCCTGGTGAGGAACTCTGAGTGCTGCATTCATGGCTTATGACGACAACGGGCACTGCACATTAAAGCGCTATGCGACTATTAAAGGGTTAGATCCAGTCTTGCTCCAGTCATCCCGAATGCTATACCCAGAGTTGGTGGTCTGGTCCAGACTGCTGTACACAGATTGTGGACGGGATGGCGGGTTGCTGCCAGACTATCCCTCTGGTACGATATGCGGCTGGCGCGGCCGAGACTGTCTTATATGATGCTGAGTCGAATTATGTATTAGATACCCTACGAGTAACTGAGATTATGTCAAAATAATCACGGCAAACTGACTGGCGACTTCATAGGATCATAGGGCGGTTATTATTACATAACTCAGTAACCTTTGGTTATGTGCTAGATAGAGTACACTTGGACACGGTTATTCCATATACCCACTGCCCCACAGGGTCAAGACGAGGTGATTTAAATAATAAGACCCAGACGGGTAAAATAGCCAAAGTCAACAATGACCTGTTTTTTAGCCAATATGGACAAAGAGACACGGGGTGCTGTACACAGCTTGTGGACTGGCTGGCGGGTCGCTGCCAGACTATCTCCCTGGTCCGATATGCAGCCGGCGTGGCCGAGACTGTCTTATATGATGCTGAGTCTAATTATGTATTAGATTCCCTACGAGTAACTGAGAGTGTGTCAAAATAATCACGGCAAACTGACTGGCGACCTCATAGGTCAGTTATTATTACATAACTCAGCAACCTTCGGTTATGTGTTGTGTTAGATAGAGTACACTTGGACACGGTTATTCCATATACCCGCTGCCCCACAGGGTCAAGACGAGGTGATTAAATAATAAGACCCAGACGGGTAAAATAGCCAAGTCAACAATGCCCTGTTTTTTAGCCAATATGGACAAAGAGAAACGGGGTGCTGTACACAGCTTGTGGACAGGGTGGCGGGTCGCTGCCAGACTATCCCCCTGGTCCGATATGCAGCCGGCGTGGCCGAGACTGTCTTATATGATGCTGAGTCTAATTATGTATTAGATGTCCTATGAGTAACTGAGAGTGTGTCAAAATAATCACGGCAAACTGACTGGCGGCCTCATAGGTCAGGTATTATTACATAACTCAGTAACCTTCGGTTATGTGTCAGATAGAGTACACCTGGACACGGTTATTCCATATACCCACTGCCCCACAGGGTCAAGACGAGGTGATTAAGTAATAAGATCCCCAGACGGGGGGTAAAATAGCCAAGGCAACAATGTCCTGTTTTTAGCCAATATGGACAAAGAGACACAGGGGGTGCTGGGAGTTGGCGACAAGGGGCAAGACGGGCAAGACTACTTCTCAAAATAGACAATGCCAATGGCCAAGACCTAGTTCTTAAATTCGACAAGGCCCATTGGTATCTCTTATATTCGACAAGTGACACATGTGCCCCGTCTGTGGTCCTAATATAGATTTTCTAAAAAAAAGTAAATTTTCTGCACCGTGTGACAACGACCGATCAGCTACATAGCAGAGATTTCCCCAACCTATTTTGGTTATTTTTCTATTCAGTTTTTGATCAGCGCACTATATTATCGTGGTTTTTTTTTTTTTAATTTTTTAATCATAAATAATATGTAGACTTGGAAAAAAAAAGAAAAAAAAGAGAGCTGACACGCAAACTCCTACTCACATGTCGCTGTTTTGTCACTAAACCCAAAGACCCACCCACCCCGTAGGAAGGGGAGACGCTTGTGAACGTTCCCTTAGGCCTCTATTCTTTATTTATTGTGTGGCCCCTAAAGAGGGGCCAACCAACTGACACTGTCAGTTGGTTAGATGCTGCACAACATGGGCGTAATTAATTACGCCTAGTGTTAAGCAGCATGGATCACTGTGGTTTGACAGACTGACCTCAAAGGGCCCCCGTTGGATGGGGGCCCTTGTGGCACAACGAGTCAAAACGAGTTGATCCGTTTTTCAGATTGCCGACTCGGCGAGAGTTTCTGACTATGTATCTTTTATAAAGCCTTAGATATGGTGTGGTATTTTTCATCTCGCTATAGTTTAGTTGGTATTCAAAGAAACTGCCTCATTTCTATCAGAAATACACAATATTGAATTGTTTTTTATATTTTAATATATTCAGAAGCGCACTTTGTTGCCTATATACCTCATTATGCGTTGAAATGTTCGCGAGCATCGTAGGAATGTACAAAACCCCTATTGTGGCGCCATCTGACGAAAGAGCGGGGAACTATACGTGACCTGAACCCCGCCCTCAGCGCGTTCGTTATTCGCATCTTTGACAGCGACTAAGAGACGCTCAAACTGTCTCTTATTTAGTTTGAACTTATCACAAATTTGTCTTTGATAGGTCGTAGATTGACTTCTGACTTTTTTTTCTTTTTTAGTTAGAATAAAAAACAAGTGACGCCGACACAGACCTGCGCATTAACGCGCTCCACCGTCTTCAGAGGGTTGAGTCTATAGTACAGTAGATTCTACTGTGTACTTACACTAACAGTGCTACATATACATACCTGAGTCATAAGTGTGGTTTTTTTTGGGGTTTTTTTAGGGGAAAAAAAGTGATCTACTCACCAAACCGCTATTAGTAGGTAACCTGTATGACCCATACCGCAAACATCTGCCTCGTGACTGATAGTGTACCGGTGGTGAAGTGCTGTTGCAAGAACAATTGAGGCTCTTTATATAGCTGTGAGAGCGAATGGTCTAATCTTGTTTTCACCTTGAGCCCCACCCTATTCCAGAGAGGGTATCAAAAATCACATGTACACGTATATGGGCTTATAGCTGGTGAATAGATAAGGCGGGGCAACTGTGTATACTAAGACTACAGGGGGCGTTTTAACGACAGGTGTGACGCGCCAGCCCGTGGAGGGAGCTTTTGTTTTCACCTAGAGAGGGGATCGAGAGTGTATACAAAGCCTACAGGGGGTGATTAACGACAGGTGCGACGCGCCAGCCGGTGGCCGGATCACCGCATCTTCTAAGCTTTGTTTTCACCTAGAGAGGGGATCGAGAGTGTATACAAAAAAAAAACTACAGGGGGTGTTTAACGCGGCCGGCTGCCTACATGCTATGGTCTAAGCCTGTTTTCAGCTAGAGAGGGACCTAAATCACCTAAGCCTTTTCCACCCTTAAATCGATCTGATAATTACCATAAAGAGGAGTAATGCGCGTTACATGTATATGGGCTTATAGCTGGGTAAGAGATTAAGATGCTCGTCAACTGTGTATGCAAAAAAAAAAAAAAAAAAAAACTACAGGGGGTGTCTAAAGTCGATTGTCATGCGCCAGCGGGCGGACGGAAGTCTGCCACTCTAGCTGTGACTACAAGCGCGTGCGTGTGGTAGACAGCTTAAATCAAACACAAGTTAAGCTCCTTATAGCTTCCTACTGACTGCGGATTCGAGTGCTTGAAAGATGGTCTTTTGTTTTTTTCATCTATTTCCTCGGGGGGTCGAACAGGATTAAAGATGTAACGAACCCGCACCTACACAGGTAGACAGCTGGTCGCCTTCCTAGTGAGAGTTTTCCTCTTGAGTTAAGAAGCTTATCTCGGAGCCTAGTACATAAGCGAGAGTGAAACATGGGTCCCACACACTTCTTCTACCACCTTCAGCATGGCGTCATCAGGAATCACTCTACGTTCTACCGAATGTGAGCAATCCCAACACTACTACAGAGCCGCGACAACACCACACGAGGAGACGTCCATGTTTACTGATGAGTTAACAAGTAGCAAGGTGGAGGTTGGTTTTTATCAAGATTCGTACGGGTGGCTGGAAAGTGTGATGGCTACTTCTGCAGCTATTGCTGCTGCTCGTGCAAAACGTGAAGCTCGTATCGCTGTTCGTGCTACACATGCTGCATACGAAGTTGCCGATGCTGCTAACAACGCTGCTGTTACTCTCGCCGCTGCTGCTCGTGCTGCTAATGTTCTTGCTACTGTTTCCGCTCTTGCTACCGATGCTGCTGCTACTGATGCTGCAACGTCTGCTAAAAGTGTCGCTGTTGCGGCTGCTGCTAGGGCTAATGCTATTAATGCTTGTACAGCTGCTAAAAAAATAGCCTGTTGTGCTTATGCTAGTCGCAGTGTCGCTGTTACGGCTATGGCTGATGCACATGATGCTAAGTTACGGGCTGTTGCTTTTGCTGAAGATGCTGTTGATGCTGAAGATGTTGCTGCTGCTGCTGCTACTGCTGCTGAAGATGCTACTGCTGCTGCCGCTGCTGCTGCTGAAGATGCTGCTGCTGCTGCGGCTGCTGCGTTAGACACCTATGACGCTGCTGCTACTGCGGCTGCTGCTCTAGACACCTATGACGCTGCTGCTGCTGAAGATGCTGCTGCCGCTGCTGCTACTGCTGCTGCTGAAGATGCTGCTGCCGCTGCTCTAGACACCTATGACGCAGCTGCTGCTGCTTTTGCTGAAGATGCTGTTGATGCTGCTACTGCTGCTGAAGATGCTACTGCTGCTACTGCTGCTGCCGCTGCTGCTACTGCTGCTGCTGAAGATGCTGCTGCGGCTGCTCTAGACACCTATGACGCTGCTGCTACTGCGGCTGCTGCTCTAGACACCTATGACGCTGCTGCTGCTGCTGAAGATGCTGCTGCTGCTGCTGCACTAGTCATCTATGACGTGGCTGCTGCTCTAGACACCTATGACGCGGCTGCTGCTGCTGCTGCTGCTGCTGCTTAAGATGCTGCTGCTAGCAGCTGCTGCTCTAGACACCTATGACTAAAACTTAGTAGGTGTTATTTACAAACACTACTGCTACCTATGACTAAACTTAGTAGGTGTTATTTACAAACAAGAGAGCCGCGTGGTGTTGTTTACAAACAAAGAGAGCCACGTGGTGTTGTTTACAAACAAAGATAGCCACGTGATGTTGTTGTGGCCTATCATGCCAATGAAGGGGTCACGTGATCAAGGGGGCGCGGCCTATTATGCAAATGAGGGGGTCACGTGACCAAATGGCGACCTCTGATTGGCTGGTGATCAAGAGGGTGTGGCTTATTATGCAAATGAGAGGGTCACGTGATCAAGAGGGCGTGGCCTATTATGCAAATGAGGGGTCACGTGACCAAATGGCGGCCCCTGATTGGCTGGTGATCAAGGGGGCGCGGCCTATTACGTAATTATGCAAATGAGGGGGCGTGGCCTATTACGTAATTATGCAAATGAGGGGGTCACGTGACCAAATGGAGGCCTCTGATTGGCTGCAGGTCGATTGAGTAATAAACAGTACTTAACTATAGTCCCGTTCCGATACATACTATACTACTTACCGGCATTAGGCCTAATTGCAGTACCAGCAGTGGGCCTATGTGGGTGCACACATATGTAGGCCTATATGGGTTTACATTATAGTACCAGCAGTAGGCCTGTATTGAGATACATAATTATAGTACCAGCAGTAGGCCTATGTGGGTGCACACATAAGTAGGCCTATATGGGTTTACAATAGAGTACCAGCAGTAGGCCTGTATTGAGATACATAATTATAGTACCAGCAGTAGGCCTATGTTGAGATACATAATTATAGTACCAGCATTAGGCCTATATTGAGATACATAATCATAGTACCGGCATTAGGCCTATATCGCAGTACCAGCAGTGGGCCTATGTGGGTGCACACATATGTAGGCCTATATGGGTTTACATTATAGTACCAGCAGTAGCCCTATATTGAGATACATAATTATAGTACCAGCAGTAGGCCTATGTTGAGATACATAATTATAGTACCAGCATTAGGCCTATATTGAGATACATAACTATAGTACCAGCATTAGGCCTATATTGAGATACATAATTGTAGTACCAGCAGCGGGTCTATGTGGGTGCACACATAAGTAGGCCTATATGGGTTTACATTATAGTACCAGCAGTAGCCCTTTATTGTGATACATAATTATAGTACCAGCAGTAGCTAGGCCTATGTGGGTGCACCCATAAGTAGGCCTATATGGGTTTACAATAGAGTACCAGCAGTAGGTCTACATTGAGATACATAATTATAGTACCGGCAGTAGGTCTAAGGGGATGCACATATAAGTAGGCCTATATTTATGGGTTTACATTATAGTACCAGCAGTAGCCCTATATTGAGATACATAATTATAGATCCGGCAGTAGGCCTATGTGGGTGCCACATAAGTAGGCCTATATGGGTTTACATTATAGTACCAGCAGTAGGTCTATATGGCTGTACATTATTACAGTACCAGCAGTAGGCCTAAGATTAAATTCAACAACATTGATTTTGTCCCCCCAGGCTTGCCATATGCTGCCACGGGGTGCATGCTGGCCCCACCCCCTCCCAGGAGGTTGTGAGAGGAGTCAGTTCAGTAGCAGCTCTATAGACCCATGCTGGCCCCAACTCCTCCCATACAATGCAGGAGATTGTGAGAGCAGTCAGTTCAGTAGCAGCTCTATAGACCCATGCTGGCCCCACCACCTCCCATATAAGGGAGAAGGTTGTGAGAGCAGTCAGTTCAGTAGCAGCTCTATAGACCCATGCTGGCCCCAACTCCTCCCATATAAGGGAGGTCACATGACCAGCTGCAAACATCAACACAGCCCCATGCGTGTGGCTGAGGGAAAGGTGAGTTTCTGAAGCTTGTTAGCACTCATTTCACATCGAATTACAAAATAACAGTTCTTATTTATGTGTGGAATGGACAGATTAGGTGCTGCTTATCAAGATGGGGGAATGGTGGACACAATACTGCCGTAGGGAGTGCCAGAAGTCAAGTTGTTATGTTCCCTTTACAACTTCCAAACTTGGTCCATATTTGCCAGCATGGGTTATCCGTTATCCCGTGGGAGTTCTAGGCTAGGGTCCTAGTATCTGTATCTTTAGGCCATGAGAATGAAAGTAAGAGTTTACCGTCCGAGCGTTTTTGAAAAGTGATGAGGCTTTTTTTCATTATTCATTATTCATTATTTGTCACCGATCCATGTCATCTCAGTATATGCCACTCACTGACAGGTTCTCGTAGCTGACGTACATTTTAATAGACAGAGTTTCATCTATATCGTGAGGCAGGCTTTAAGGGAGTGCTCATTTTAACAACAGGGGGGGGGGTGGTGATTTTTCACCCCCCCCCCCCGCTAGAGGGGTCGAAATTTTTTAACCCCCCCCCCTGGCAGGCCCAAAATCGCGAGCGTTCGCGCCCCTTTGTAGCATAGTAAGGCCCGATCAGACTAGTCAAAATCACGACCCGATTTTGTCCTGCATGCTAAAGTCCTACGATTTTGAAAATCGTACGATTTTTGGCGATTTTATGCCGATTTTCTAGTCATAGCCCTAGGGCCTATGCCAGACTGCACAATTTCAGTCCCAATTTTGTAGAGAGAAAATCGGATCGTAGCTTTCCCATTTCTGCCTTTCCCATTTCTGCGACTAGTCTGACCGGGCCTTAACGCGCAGGCTTTTCCCCTCAAAACACGTTGAATTTTTTTCATCCCCCCCCAAAAGGGGTCTAAATTTTTTACCCCCCCCCCCGGTCAAGGGGTCCAAATTTTTTACCCCCCCCCAAATCCACCACCCCCCCTATTTTTAAAAAATGAGCACTCTCTAATATTAGGGGTAAAGGTATAGCCTAGGGGAGTGGGGGCTGGCAGGGGGGGGGGGGCTGTCCATAAATGATGTTATGATTTTTTTGTATCTTTATACCATTTTGGCCCCCCCCCCCCGAGCTAAGGAGTACCTTAACTATAGAAATGAATAGGAAAACAGCATTTCCACATTATCTGTCATGGATAATCCCCTTCTTCTATCGATATTGCAACCAAACCTTGGCAATGTATAATGGACATCTATACAAAAAAATAATTTTATAAGCACCCTGGGCATCTGTCAATGTTAATGGGCATGCCCCCCAAGAAAATTTTGATCACCTAGACTTGAAATAGTGCGTTCTCAGCTGTACCTTTATGAATCTAGAATCAAAACTGAAGTACCGTATTCAACGTTATGAGCGCCCTCCCCCTAATAAGCGCCCCTCCCCTTTTTGGAGGATTTTTAGACTAAAACAAAGGCTCACATTTTCCGATTTTGAAGACAATTAAAATCTTAAGTACTTAAAACGCCATAAAAATAATTGCATATTAAAGTGCCCAGGGCACTTGAATGTCGAATATATATACGGTAGGCCTACAGCAGGCATGGTAGGGGGATTTGGGGGCAGACCCCTCAAGAAAAGTTTGATCACCTAGACTTGAAACTGTCTATTCTAAGATATTTTGGACAAAAAATGTTAAGATTCTGGCCTCTATCAATTTAGAATGGGTACCTGTCTCTAGTCTAAGTCTAGCCTACTGACGTGAGAGGATCGGGAGGCTTAGTAGGGGTACGAAAGTGGCTACTATCAATTGGGTTTAGAAGTCCCTTTTATTGGGAAAATGCTATGCTATCTTGCATCTTAAGAATATCTTAGAAATCTAGAACCCCAAGTGAAGTACGGCCGGCAGGCATGCAAGGGGGTCCTGGGGGCATGTCACTAGATCTCGATATTTCAATATAATTATGTCGATATTTGGATAATGTCTTTATCTCTCCCAGATAAGATCTGGCATGTCCCGATTTTAAACCCATTTTACTGCCTATTTATCGCATATTATATAAATTACCATAGCTTAGCCTCTAATAGGAATATTTGAGAAATTCTTTCACTATTAGAAAGCTGAAATTCAGCTAGTCAGGAATAACGATATGTCGATATTGAGAGTATCCATGACTAGCCTAATACGCACCTATTAACCCTAAAACAGAAATGAAAGTGACCAATCTAAAAAAACTTAAATGTGCTATTAAAATTGAGCCCTTTATGCAGGTCTTAGCTACGTCAAAATACTTGAAATCAGGGCCAATTTAAAAGACTTTAATCCCTGCATGTTCCTCCTTTAATCTTTCAGTGGGGGGGGGGGGGGGGGGTGTCAAAGTGAAATGAGTATGTACGCATGGGGGGGGGGGGGTGTCCAAATGCGTACATGGTGCAACTGGGGGGGTGGGGGGGGTCAATTTTTGGCAAAAATGTGCATACGTAATTAATGGATGGCCCCTTAGTAATTAGCCAGAGTGGGGTTCGAACCCTCACCCCCATGGTTGCTGATCCTAGTAGGCCTATATAGTATAGCAGGGTATGAGGCCAGTGTAGGTTCATAGACCTAAGTAATCTCCCAGACTGTTAACGTACAGCCGGGGCCCGAGACTGCCTCAAGAGGGGTCCAAACTTTTTTGGTTCCACCCTCCTTGAAGGGGTCCAAATTTTTTTGGTTCCCCCCCCAAATGCACCAACCCCCTCCCCCCCCCCCCGCTTTTGTTCAAAAATAACCACTCCCTTAGGGCTTTAGCCAGTCCAATCTGTTGCACCTAGCAAAGGATGAAAATTAAATTTTATCCATAGGCCCAAAAAAAGAGGCTTGTTTCAGGTAACATGGCAAGAAAATGTAGAGTCGGTAGGTCGGATTTCTTGTGGGTTTTTTTTAAACATGATAGTACTTGCCCCCCTTTCCGAAGACCATACAATTGACCAAAGAAAGGTGAAAAGAGGGATCCTTTAAATCTGGCGAATTCATTTCCAATCTGGCTAATCAAACATGGCTCAAATTCGCCAGACTGGCTAACCCATAAAATGCCCTAGCGCTATCCCAGATTACAGTTCATCACTAATGACATAAACAAATATGTGGCTACCGGTACATAAATAGATTTATCGTAATTCCAATTCCGTGTTTATTAGTGAGACTTCACATGGACGACTACCGGTACATTTAATGTTACACCATATATTGACTCGATATTGACTCGATATTGACTAGATATTAGATTATGGGATACAAGCATTCTAGTACTTAGGGAGGGTTCATTATTTATGGCAGGGGGGGGGTGAGCGTTTGGCAAATCGAATACGTCAAAAATAATTGGCCCCCCCCTCGGAATAGGTTGAAAAAAAAAGGCCCCCCCCTCGGAATAGGTTAAAAAAAAAGCGCCCCCCCCCCCTCAGTGGGCCTCACCCTGGATCGTTTTCAACTTTATTACAAAAACGATAGTGGTGTCTACTAATTGTATGCATTTAATCATGGGCACTTTTTTACCTACAATTTACTACCTTGCAACAAATACATCCATTCGTAAAGTGTTTCAGTGTAAACGTCTCATGATACTCGCTGGTGAACGATAATAGTCAAACCTCAGACACTCGACTTACATACTGTTGAGTTTAAGGGCCCCAGTGCTTATAAATTGGAAGCTCCCATACCCTCAGTGCTTACATGAGGCCGGCACTTTTTTGAAGACTGACAAAACGGTGGGCTATTCTGAGTGTTAAAAGTGATGCAGTGAGAAATTTGCTGGGAGTTTGAGGAAAATTTTAGAAAATTTTGAAAATATTGACATAATTTGGTAAAATATAACACAGGCTGTTACCAAAATTCGCGACATTTCAACTACTAAATTCGCGACATTTTTAGGAATACCCCTAAAAAAAAAGGCCCCCCCCCTAAGAATAGGGTAACAAGAATTGCGGTTGTTGCCGCGTAAAAAAATGCCTCAGGCATTTTTATACGCGGTAACAACCGCAATTCTTGCATTTGAAGGAACATAATGTCTAGATGGTTGGTATATCTAAAGGTGACCCATTCAAGACACCAAATAAACAGGGTGGGAGGATAATGTAACTTTAAATATGGTAGTCACTATGAATTCTTTGGGTCCATGTTAGGTGGGCTAGATATGATTATAATCAACCTCAGGAGCATGGATATGTGTGTTGCTAGGCAGATGAACAATTAGAATAGCTGTTGCTAAGCAACCAGCTGCACTAGCAACAAACCAATAGAACCATTGAATTCCTTGGGTCCACTTTAGGGGGGGTAGGTATGATTATAATCAACCTAAGCAGCATGGATATGTGTGTTTTTGGGCAGATAAACAATTGGAATAGCTGTTGCTTGGCAACCAGCTGTCTCAGCAACAAACTGATTGAACCATTGGATTCCTTGGGTCAATTTTAGGGGGGGTTAGTATGATCATAATTTTTTTGGAGGTGTTTTAATCATTTATTGACCACATTAATGTACACGAATATTTCCTTGTGAATTGTCAACACGATGCGTATAAAGCATAATACTCTTTATGATTCCCGGACATACGGTAGGCATGAAAAATGTAATAGTATTGCACATGGATGACTGTAATCAAGTAAACTGTCAATAATGATAAGGGTAGTACTCAGCATAGCTGATTTTAAGTACTAACCAATATGAGTTATCACGATGTCTTGATTATACACTTGTTCTATAAAGAGCAAGATGGACATTACAGGACTAAGACTGGACAGATACAGTTATTAAAACAGGTGATTAAATATTTATAAACTAGTAATACATGGACTCTTGAATTGAGCATAAAGACGAACAATTTGATTGTACAAGTAGCTAGCTGCTTATCACAGGAGTGGGATTAAAAAAAACTTTACATTTTAAGTAGATTCAATTTGTACGCTACAAAGTACAGGTATGGGGGGTCAACCTCAGGAGCATGGAAATGTGTGTTGCTAGGCAGATAAACAATTAGAATAGCTGTTGCTAGGCAATCATCTGTCTTAGCAACAAACCAATAGAACCATTGAATTCTTTGGGTCCACTTTAGGGGCTGTAGGTATGATTATAATCAACCTCAGCAGCATGGACATGTGTGTTGCTAGGCAGATAAACAATTAGAATAGCTGTTGCCTGGCAACCAGCTGTCTTTAGCAACAAACTTATTGAATCATTGAATTCCTTGTGTCAATTTTAGGGGGGGTAGGTATGATCATAATCAACCTCAGGAGCATCGAAATGTGTGTTGCTAGGCAGATAAACAATTAGAATAGCTGTTGCTAAGCAACCAGTTGCATTCAGCAACAAACCAATAGAACCATTTAATTCCTTGGGTCCATATTAGGGGGGGGGAGGTATGATTATAATCAACCTCAGGAGCATGCAAATGTGTGTTGCCAGGCTGATAAACAATTAGAATAGCTGTTGCTAGGCAGTCAGCTGTCTTAGCAACAAACCAATAGAACCATTGAATTCCTTGGGTTCATTTTAGGGGGCGTAGGTATGATTATAATCAACCTCAGGAGCATCGAAATGTGTGTTGCTAGGCAGATAAACAATTAGAATATCTGTTGCTATGCAACCAGCTGCATTAGCAACAATCCAATAGAACCATTGAATTCCTTGGGTCCATGTTAGGGGGGATATGTATGATTATAATCAACCTCAGGACCTATCAAAGGTTGATTAATATTAATGTTATCATTATTTGCATAAATTTATGTTGTGACACCTTAAAACAAAATGGCTGCACCCCTTAAAACAAAATGGCGGCACCCATACTGACTTCCTGTCAAATGAAAACAATATAATGCCTCAACCTGGTAGTTTGCAGGCTCACCACCAGGGCCCCTCTGGGGCCTTTCGGCATTAAAAAAAAAAAGGCCCCCCCCCCCTTTGAATACCCCTAAAAAAATTTGCCCCCCCCCCCTCAAATGCTCACCCCCCCCCCTGCCATAAATAATGAACCCTCCCTTAGGCATAGTAATGCTTGTATATGACATGAAATAAATGCTTTGTAGCCCTTGATCTGAATTTTACCTTTCATTCACAGGTGTGAACCTCCATTGCCTACTGACCAGCGATTCTTTTTGCAAATGGAGGGTCATTGTAAGTATACAATCCCTTTTTATAGTGCCCATGTTCATATCAGTACATGTATACTATGATTTCATTTTATTTATATCTAGCTATTTATATCTAGCTAATTGTTGACAGGTTTTAGTATGATGTATTAATACCCCAACCGTCTGATATGAAAAATAGTAAATCTTGTTTAGGGATTACATTTCACTCTCCCTAATCTTCATTTTTGTCCGATTTTGTCCCTATTTTTAGAATAGGGCTTATGTTGTTTGGCATACACACTCTTCATATGCATATTTACAACGTTTGCTAATCCATAATACATTGATTGCTGACATATTAATTTAGTTTGTCAAAGACCCATATTTACCCACCCTTTTGGGGCTATCTACCGGATTAGGTCGCCCTCAAATTTAATGTAGCCTACTTAGTACCTTGGATGCAGATTGAAAGTAAAAAGTGGAATGCTATTGTAAGTAAACGGAAAGGGACCCATTTTGTAGTGCTTTTGGTAACATGATAATGTGCGACCTAAAATCCAGTGCGACCTAATTATAAAATACCTTTAGGGCGACCTATAGCGGTAGTAGTATATAGGAAGGATATCCATTCAATCTAAAAGCATTCCAGGGAAAGGAATCCCGGGGGAAAGGGTTTTCCTTATGGGGCCTAAGAATTAAAGAAATAGGGGCTTGGAATTTTTGGGGGTTTCTAGGTATAATGATTATTGTGCGACCTAATTCCCAGTGCGACCTAATTATAAAATAGGTCTAGTGCGACCTATAGCGGTAGTAGTATATAGGAAGGATATCCATTCAATCTAAAAGCATTCCAGGGAAAGGAATCCCGGGGGAAAGGGTTTTCCTTATGGGGCCTATGAACTTAAGAAATAGGGGCTTGGAATTTTTGGGGGTTTCAAGGTATAATGATTATTGTGCGACCTAATTCCCAGTGCGACCTAATTATAAAATAGGACTAGTGCGACCTATAGCGGTAGTAGTATATAGGAAGGATATCCATTCAATCTAAAAGCATTCCAGGGAAAGGAATCCCGGGGGAAAGGGTTTTCCTTATGGGGCCTATGAACTAAAGAAATAGGGGCTTGGAATTTTTGGGGGTTTCAAGGTATAATGATTATTGTGTGACATAACTCCCAGTGCGACCTAATTATAAAGTAGGTCTAGTGCGACCTCTAGCAGTAGTATTATATAGGAAGGCCACACATTAACGAAATAAAGGGAACATTTGATCTACATGTATTTCAGTCCAGTTACGATTCAAATGTTCGCTTTATTTAGTTAATGTATTGCAAGTCATTAATGAATTAAAGGGAACATTTGATCTATATCGGTTCAGTATATAGAAATCAAGATAGCAACTCAGGGCTACCAATATGATAGAATAGAAGCTAGCCCTGCTTGAATTAGTACCCCTGGGGGCTAGCTTCTTTTTTTTATATCTTATATTGGTGGCACTGCGAGGCTAGGTAATTGTACCCCCCCCCCCCCAAAAAAAAAAAAAAAAATCAGTTTTTTCTAGGGAAGGATGTATAATACATGCGACTTATTGGATCTAGGACGACCTATTGCATTTAGAGCGACCCATGACATTAAGGGCAACCCATATTTGTGCAATCTATTTCTTTTGCTGATTACACATTCCACTTTTTACTTCCAACCTGTGGGCGACCTAATCCAGTAGATAGCCCCTTTTGGTCACCAAAAAAACCCAAAAAAACACCCTCGTCCTTTTTGTCAGGGCTTGGGGATATATATGGAGTGGCCTGAGTACTGTAAATTCTCAAGTATATAAAATGTATATACCGTAAATTCTCGCATATAAGCCGCGGCTAGTACGAGAGTCAGATCGCCAGTGCGGCTTATAGGATTTGCACAGAGTCAGGGTGCGGCTTATACGCGAGTTTTAGCTACTATGATACAGTACTGAATGTTACCATAGTCAGGTCGCTGGTGCGGCTTATAGGATCGGCCTAAAGTCGGGGTGCGGCTTATACGAGAGTTAGGCTTATACGCGAGAATTTACGGTAACACATATCGGGACATGGGGTCTTGCCTTGCCGATTTAGGCCACTTAAGAAATAAAATGGTTCTCATCACAAAATTCAGGTTTTGAGGGGTAAATCTTTTTTTTTCTTTCTTGCTATTCAATATTAGATGAAGAACATGTTAGAAATGAACACATATTGGGATATTTGGTATTAAATTAAGGCTTATGCTGCCAGAAATGCAGTGGGATAGAAATAACTTACATTTACCCCATTTTAAAGATCAATATGTTCCTAAGTACCAAAATGTGAATGTGGTTGGGTCCATACACCTTGACCCCCTACTTGGATCTGCCCTTGATCATGCATACAATTTTAATTTTGGGGGGGGGGGTAGTTTTGAATTATTTTCACTTTTTGGCCTACCAGAGAAAGAGATTGAATACATAGACAAAGGTTCACAAGTTTTGGTCTTTTGAAGGGTTATTTCACGAGTTGAATGTCAGGCCATATTTCACATGTCAGGCCCTATTTCACGAGGCCCTAGGCCAAGTGAAATGCAGGTTGACATTCAACAAGTGAAATAACCCTTCATAAGACCTAAACAAGTGTACCTTTGTGTTTATGTTTTTCCCTTTTCCGATTCAAATTAAGTTATTATACAGCAGGAGGGCCTAAATTAGCTGAAAGTTTTTTTTTCTGCGCAGTTCAAATATAAACAAACCGCCATTTGATGACGTCACAGGGTCGTGAAATACGGACATGGGTTATTTCAAGGGAAAGTGAAATACGGACCTCTTTGGTTAACTCAATGGCACTGCTGTATTTCAAAAAAAAAGTAAAAGAACAAAAGCATTTCCCTATGTACATGCATAATTAAGTAATCTTTTATTTTGATAGGTAATTTCCGTGATGTGGATGATGTGCGGAGGAGAGTAGAATCCTGCAAAGAAGCAATGCATATCATATACCAGTGTGAAAAGCAACTCTGCAGCCTGCCATCCCCACCTAAAGACAATATCATACCTTTGGAAAAAGCACTGGCCGACCTTATACCAATAACACGTGGCATCTTCTATGCTGTTACCCTGATCCATGATGGAAAGGTAAGCAGTACCCACTAATGGACCGTGCCTGCTATCTATTGACTGGAGCTTTTCTGTTACTCATCTGTACTTCAGGCATCATGGTATCAATCTATGGTCCTTTACACAGTCAAGCTTATAGTATCAGGTAAGCTGCCTGGTAGTACAGTGTATCACAGTATAATCCTGGCTATAGAATACCCCACCTATAAACCAAACCTCTGGTTTTGAGGGGAAAAATCCGCTTAGAGAAAAGACCCTTTGCAAAAAACATTTTCAGTAAAATCTAATGTAATAAAAGCCCCCATATCAGCATATCTTGTTATTTTTCAAATTGAGTAGCTAGAATTGAATGTTTATCACATTTTGACTGCCCTGAATTTATTGCTATATAAATGAAACTAATTGTACAGTGTGTAGAAGGTAATTCTTCTGTTTAAATACTGTCTACTAAAAGCATTGGTGATTTTAGACTGTGGTGCGGTACCTGGAAACCGGAACGATGCAGGGATTCATGCATCATACCTTGCTGGACCGAACTGTCGGCCAAGTACTGCCTTATGCCATATACAACCACCAAGATGTGGATAAGCTGCGTGATAAAGGTATTTGTCTTTTTTTCAGTTTGTACTTTTACAGAATTATGGAGGCCTCCCAGTAAACAAATTACGTTTTTCTTAGGCTCTATAGTATGACATAACGTTATTTACAATCTAAAACAACGTTTTTTTGTTAGCTGGGCTATAGTTCACTACCGTAGTAAAACCCACAAACCCGTATGTAATACAAATTTATTTCAGCGGTTTTTATTCCTATCCGCCGGATTTGCATGTTTTTCCTTTCCTAACAGCAGGGCATAATTAAATTCACAACATATAAATGGTTTATCTCCCTCTTACAACCTAAGGCCTGACAGTTCATTTTCCCAAGGTGAGTGCTACTTACAGCAGTGGACGTGGTTTTAACATGTTGAAGTGTACAGTACTACAGAAATGTAGGTCAAGGCTGACATCTAGGCTTGGTGGTGGAGAAAGCTTGAATATATATACCCAGTAAACACAAATCTGACCAACGTCTGAAATACTTTTAGTAGGTTTATCAATGTCAAAACATCAAGGTCGTAAATAACACATCACATATACCGTAAAACCCCAGCTTTAAGACGACCCCGGCTTTAAGACGAACCCCCAACTTGAGAAAAAAATTCGTCTTGTAGAAAAAAGATATGACAAAATGGAAAACCCCGCCTTTAAGACGACCCCCGATTTTGGGGGGTCCTGCCCAACCCCAGACCCCTTCTAAGTCACCCAAATCATAATTTCCAATGGATTTTCAGTGAATTACCTATACCCGGTAGCCTTTACATCACAATACATGTCACCTTGCAAAACCAATGAAGGAAAAGTTAATATATGCTACCAGTTCGTTGGTATGTTTTTTTTCTTTTTGGAGGCCTTTTTCCAAATAAAAATTGTCAAAACCCCGCCTTTAAGACGACCCCCCTCTTTAGGAAAAAAATCCGTCTTGTAGGAAAAAAATATCCCAAAATAAATCCGTCTTAAATGCGGGGTTTTACGGTAATTCTATATATTGGGATTTAGGCAAAGACTTGTAATATATTGCAGACAAATTTACATTGAAAAATAATATTCACACAAACCTTCCAAAATGACCAATCTCAAACCTTTTGTTTGGACATCTACCTAGAGAAACCTAGAGCTAGTTGGAACTACTTGGAACTACTTGGAACTATGTAGGGTGTTGACTGGGTATATATTATATCTGCTGTACTATCCTGACCGCTTTTGAGACCTCTACATGTTTGACAGCTAGCCTCAAGGATGTGGGATTAGTGACTGGAACCAACTTTTGGTGGCGGACATGCAGAATCTTAATGCTCTGGCAGATATATAATGCTCTGAATATCGTGTTACTGTGGTTTGATTATGAAACATACATCCTCTAAGTATTTTATCATGTTTTTTGGGTGACCAGAAACAAAGCTTTTTGTTATTGTGGCCTAATCATGTACGCCAAATCTGGTCCAAAATGACATGTAGTGATGTTTAGTATCAAATTAAAGCTGCTTCTGATCCCTTTACTGTCTATTAAGTTATTTAAATTGGGAGTAATCGCTTGGTTTTGGTTTTGGTGGTGAGCCCATAGAATCTATACACTGCACAGTGCATAAATGAATTTCTTGAATGTTCATAATGATAACATTTAAGGATGTGTGGCTGATTTCTAATGACAGTTTCTGCTGTTTATTATCTATATCAAACTAGCTGACATACTGATATGTTACCTGCCACTGAAACTGACTGGTTAATAATATAGGAACTATATGACAGGTTTC
>CANHQG010000185.1:0-7500 GCA_947462335.1 Harmothoe impar
AGGCTCCTCCTGGTATTAAGCTTTCTAGAACTGAAAGAATTTTGAAAATATTCCAATTAGAACCAAAGTTACAATCCATTTTCAAATCGCAGCAGAATACACTATTTGACTTCAATATTTCGGAAATTTTCAAATCCATTTCCTTACTTTCTCACCAGTTCCCTTCCATTCTTAGAGCCTCTCTCCCTTGGCCCAGAGCAGCTCTGTCTAATGTTTCTGGGCCTGGGTATACACAATTTAAAAAGAATGAACCTGTTACGCTACTTTAAGATTTTCCAAGTTTTCCCCAATAAAGAAGTAATATATTTTTCCGTCAAAATGGTTTCAGAATGCCTCATTTTAAGTCTAGACTTCCAAAGATCTCCCAGGATATTTCCTTCTGAAAAAATAGTCCCAATGGGAAAGGATATTACACACTGTAAATATAGGCCACAGCAGCATCTCATTTAGAATCTTGTGAGTATAAGATAGATACAGATCTGAGATGTAATCTATTGTGTTCAAAATGAATCAGAATGTACCATTTCAAGTCTAGACTTCCACAATTTTCCTAGGTGATATTATTCACCTCTGGAAAATGCCCCAGCCAAATTTTAGAGGATAGATGCAGGTCTGAGCTGTAATTCAACGTGTTCTAAAATGCAACATTTAGATATTTTCTCAAAAATAATGACCCAGTCCCAGTGGTAGAGGATGAATATTGGGTGGCAAAATGCAACCGAATGACCATACCAAATGTAGCCTGTAAAATATCACTGTGGGGCATGCAAAATGTAGCATCTGAAAAATGTCCCAATAATTTTAGAAATGTTTGATATATATATACATTTTAAAGATGAAACGTATAATGAATATTTAAGTGCATATACAGTTCTTTAGGCCCAGCACAGTACATTATACAACCAGGTATTTACCCCCCCCCCCCCGACAATTCACATCTAGAACTGGCTACAGGCAATCCTGTGTTGGCTCCAGGAATTTCAGATATGCCCACCCCTGAGCCGGCCCCTCCGGAAACCCTAAAATTTACCAAAAAGGGGTAAAAATACGAAAATTTCTTCAAAATTGCATAAATAAACGTAGGGTCGGCCCTGTTTTGATAGGGTCGGTCGGGTTACCTGAAACAAACCTTTTTTTTGGCCTTGGGTATGGTGTAGGGTAGGGTGTAGGGTATGGTAATTCAGGGTAGGGTAGTAGAGCATAGAGTAGGGTAGTGGTGTACTTACACGAGAGGTCTCGAAGACCTCCTTGAGGCGGATGATGTGTTCGTGGTGCACCTGTTTGAGGATCGTCACCTCCCGCTCCAACAACTTGATGGCCGAACTACCCGCCTGCAAACAGGCAAACAGGAAATGATGTTAGTAAAGTAATGATATATTTGTATCTAATTGTAAATAATGTCTTCATGACATCCTCAGGGAAGCTCATACATTACGTGAGATGTGTCAATAAACATTTTTTTTTTTTAGAAAAGAGCTATGGCATATTTGTGCCATTCTTTACTTAATTCCAGGGTTATCTCTATTATCTTCATCTTTCTATCTTGATATTATCTGTAGATTATAAGCTACATAGATGCAAAAAAAATAAAAAAAATAGAGGAAAACCTGGCCAGCGTTTTGCAGGAAATAACTATGATCTTACAAGTTACATTGAATGCCGGAATTCCTACACAAGTAGGAAGGGTGGCATATTCAATGTGAAGTCTCATGTCTATGGTCTATGTAAATAGACTTGTTACTTGTTAGTCACAGTTAGTGACATATACACAGATACAATCTGGGTTTCACAACAAATCAACTCCCTGTCTGCTCTTCTGCTGAAATCATTATTTTCAAAATTTTAAAACCATTCGTCAAACAAATAGAAAAAACGCACATTAATACATGGATAAATCAAATGTACCTGTAGGGTTAAACTTTTCTCCAAAGACAACGTGATATACCCTGAACATGAATTCTCTCAAGGAATAAAAGGGACTTTAAATAAACGATGTGGGGTCCTTCCTCACACTAGCACAAGGAATAAAAGGGAAAAGGGAGTTTTTTGTGAGCTGTCGAAGAGGTTGAAACAAACAGCATGTTAAGACAAAATGGACGACGACTGACAATTTGTGAACACAAAATGGCCCTGTTACATCCACACAAAAAACGAAATAATGAATTAAGAAATCATTTATCAACTCTTTAAGGACGGCATCATGCCTTATTAATGCATCATGCCCTTGGTCGTCATGATGCTTGAATGCAGCCCTGTCGAGGAATTCACCAGTGCTGCATTCAAGCATCATGCCGACCCTACGGGGTCAAGACATTTCTGAGGGGTCGGCATGATGCACCAATGCAGCACCGGCGAGTTACTCGCTGGGGCTGCATTGGTGCGTCATTACGACCAATGTCATCTTTTAGCGAGATGCATCCTTACAGGGTTAATGCAGGGAGTAAGGTGTTGATGTCTCATGGTGTCGTGGATGATGTCCCGTCTGGGGTCTCTGTGCCCCAACATGAGGTGTGTTCCAGGTTACCTGAGCCCAACACGCTAACATCAATTACCACAGGGGACTCCTCCTCAGTTAGCGAGTCGACTCCTCCTCAGTTTGCGAGTCTAAGTTTATGGTGGCCTGGGTTAATGAGTGGACCTCGCTACCCTAGAGTACCCATGTACCTTGAACACACCTGTATTGTTGCGGCACCAACCAGGGTCTGCACGCGTTACACACATTAACCTGACAGACTGCAAGTAACCAGGGTTACGTAAACCAAACACGACATGTCATCCTCCGTCATTACCACACGACACGTTAAGTCGACACCGGGACGTCACAACTACACCAGAAACTAACAAAAGTCTGTTATTTTAACTCTTTAAGGGTCACATTGTGCTTTAATGCAGTATACATCCTTTGGTCATCACACAGGGTTTATACTCCCAAAGGGTCAGCATGATGCAGGAATGCAGCTCGGGCGAGTTACTCACCAGGGCTGCATTCAGTCATCATGTCCACCAAGGACATGGCACATTAAGGCACTATGCAGCCTTTAAAGTACAAATAAAAAGCGCTGTAATAAAAGTCAAATGAGGAGTTAAACTACGTCACACTGGGGTTGTACATAAAATACACAAAATAAAATAAACCGTCTGGCTCAGCATTACATTATAATCCATTACTTTATTCAAGTCTCTTTTTCCAGTTCCATTCCTTGCTAATCCGCCATATGCTGCTATAGCAGACTGAGTCACAGAGTGAGGAGGTTAATCCTGGTGTCTGCCTCCTGCTGCCGGCACTGCCCGCTGGGTACAGACTAGGCCAAATAAAAAAAAAGTTTTGTTTCAGGTAACATGGGGAAGAAACTCTAGGGTCGGTAGGTCGGATTTTCTTCTTTTTTTAAACTTTTTATTCTATTTTTTTACTTCCCCTATAAAATTGACCCAAAAAAGTGTAAAAATGGAGAGATTTTTTTCCAAAATTTTGTAAACCTAAACTTGACCTAAAAAAAGTCTAAAAATATAAAAATTTCTTCAAAGTTGCATAAAAAAACGTAGGGTCGGCCCTGTTTAGATAGGGTCGGTCGGGTGACCTGAAACAAACCTTTGTACCTTTCTTTTTTTTGGCCTTACAGCGTGTTTATGACGCACGCTACATGAAGGCCGCTACTTGAGACTGCCGGATTAACAGCGGCCGGATTAGCAGGGGCCGGATTACCAGGGGGTGGATTAACGAGGTGTGTGTGAGGCCATTGTTGGGCAGCCACGGGCAGGGAGCGGCGGCTTCTGACACCTGGTGTAGGAAGTAACGCCTGCCACTCCCTAACCCTGTACGGGCAGCATGCTGCCTTACCCACTACTGCCATGATGCATGGATGCAGCCCCGGCGAGTAACTCACCAATGCTGCATTCATGCATCATGCCATGCATGATACACTGATGCTTGAAGGGTTGGCACAATGCATAATTACAGCCCTGGAGTGTACTCGCGGCATTCATGCATCATGACAATACCGGGTATGATGCATTAAAGCACCAGGCGGCCATTAAAGGGTAAACTGTGAGGAGACTCAGATTAAGTGGATTAATGTCGGGTGAGCCAGACGGTGATTGACCAATCAGCATGCGGTAACAGACGGTGTTTGACCAATCAGCACCAGATGGTGATTGACCAATCAGCACGCGGCACCAGACAGTGATTGACCAATCAGCACGCGGCACCAGACAGTGATTGACCAATCAGCACGCGGCACCAGACAGTGATTGACCAATCAGCACCAGACAGTGATTGACCAATCAGCACGTGGCACCAAACGGTGATTGACCAATCAGCACCAGACAGTGATTGACCAATCAGCACGCGGCACCAGACAGTGATTGACCAATCAGCACCAGATGGTGATTGACCAATCAGCACGCGGCACCAGACAGTGATTGACCAATCAGCACCAGATGGTGATTGACCAATCAGCACGCGGCACCAGACAGTGATTGACCAATCAGCACCAGATGGTGATTGACCAATCAGCATGCAGCACCAGACAGTGATTGACCAATCAGCACCAGACAGTGATGGATCAATCAGCACCAGACGGTCATTAACCAATCAGCACGCAGCACGCTGGGGGACTTACGGGACCAGACAACATGCCGATGTTGATGGATTCTGCATTCTGTGACAACTGAAAGTATGATCTGTGTCAACTAACTCAGTCTTTGCCAAATCCTGCCGGACAGTAGCAATGTCCACCTAAAATAGCTCTGGTCGGGCAGAATGACTACCGTAAAACCTCGCGTATAAGCGATGGCTAGTACACGAATCAGATCGGCAGTGCGGCTTATAGCATCGGCCCAGGGTCGGGGTGCGGCTTATACACAAGTTTTTGCCACTATGATACTGTACTCAAATCGGCACATTCAGATCGCCAGTACGGCTTATAGGATCGGCCGTAACTCAGGGTGTGGCTTATATGCGAGTTAGGCTTATACGCGAGGTTTTATAGTAGTGTAGAAGGACCAGATGTCCTTGCAATTCTGGGCTTTCTATATCTGAAAGAAACTTTCAAATATTCCAAGTAGAACTGAAGTTACTAGTTCTAGAGTGCACACTAATATTCTAGGCAAATTGAAGCAAATTATCGTTATTATTTTCTTTTATAAATGCTATTCTAATCCAAAACTTTGATTTTGGTATCCGGTCCTGCAGAAATCTATCCGGTCCTGCAAAATTGGCTAGCTGCAGGACTGACTGTCCTACATGCCAAAAAAGTTTTCGCAAAGACTGATAACAGAACTACACGTAGACGCTTTACCCAAGTCTGAACACACATTCTGGGAAAGCTGAAAGTACGACCCTAAAATAAAAATAGTGTTCCAGTGGCCAAAAATAAGTAGGGTCAACAGGTGGATTTCTTTTTTCGGCCACATTGTCTTCAATAGTAAGCATAGTAAATCTTGTATTTCAAAAAAATAAGTTGTATGTACCTTTTCCTTGTTGACCGTCTTACATTAAGTATAGTGTACTATGTACCTTTTCCTTGTTGACAGTCTTACATTAAGTACAGAGTATGTTATATTATACCTTTTCCTTGTTGACCGTCTTGCAGGCCCAGGTCTCGTTGTGCGTCCGGTGCCGGACTTCCCGCACGATACCGAAGCTGCCCTGCCCCAGTTTGCGGCCCATGACGTACTCCTTCTCTATCTGCCGCTCGTCCTCGATGCGGGTGTGGGGCACGGGGGACGCCTTCCCCGCACTGCCCGCCCGGCCAGAGCCAGGGGTGGACGCCATCCGCAGTCAGTCTGTAACATATAGAGGGGGCTTTATAAACACAGTCTGTAAGGGGAACATACAGTCTATAACAGGACATACAGCTTTATAAACAGTCACACACACACAGAGGTCTAACGCTGCCCGCCCGGCCAGAGCCAGGGGTGGACGCCATCCACAGTCAGTCTGTAACATATAGAGGGGGCTTTATAAACACAGTCTGTAAGGGGAACATACAGTCTATAACAGGACATACAGCTTTATAAACAGTCACACACACACAGAGGTCTAACGCTGCCCGCCCGGCCAGAGCCAGGGGTGGACGCCATCCACAGTCAGTCTGTAACATATAGAGGGGGCTTTATAAACACAGTCTGTAAGGGGAACATACAGTCTATAACAGGACATACAGCTTTATAAACAGTCACACACACACAGAGGTCTAACGCTGCCCGCCCGGCCAGAGCCAGGGGTGGACGCCATCCACAGTCAGTCTGTAACATATAGAGGGGGCTTTATAAACACAGTCTGTAAGGGGAACATACAGTCTATAACAGGACATACAGCTTTATATACAGTCACACACACACAGGTCTAACACTGCCCGCCCGGCCTGAGCCAGGGGTGGACGCCATCCACAGTCAGTCTGTAAGAGGAACATACAGTCTATAACAGGACATCCAGCTTTATATACACTGTCACACACACACAGGTCTAAGGTCTAAAAAAAAAAAAGTTGCGTTCCGGTATCCCGACCGACCCTACGTTTTAGGGGCCGACCCTAATTTTTTTGGGACATTTTTTTCATTTTTTAGGGAATTTATGACATTTTTGGCGTTTTTACTACGAAAATTGACTTTTATGACCAAAAAAAAAATTCCGACCTACCGACCCTGTTTATTTTTGGCCATGTTACCGGAACACAAATTTTTTTTTTAGGCCTAATGCTGCCCCCCCGGCCCGAGCCAGGGGTGGACGCCATCCGGCCACTCAGTCTGTAAGGGTAACCATACAGGGGCTTTATAAACTGTCACACACACAGAGGTCTTACACTGCTCGCCCACTTGAACAGAATCAGTTATTAATCTTTTCAAGTCATTTAAAAAAATGCCCGCCGAGGTGGGCCCCAGCCTGCGTCAGTCTGGAAAAGAATGATTTATTGATCTTTTTAAAAACAGAATCTTTTTAATGTTGGGAGGGGTTGATGACAAAAGACTAGAAGCATGTGTGTGTATATTTAAAAGATGGACAATGGGCCCGGGTGGCCCGTAGCTATTGTCACCCATAGTTCCAAGTGAATATGGCTGTAAACATGGAGATTAATCCGCTCTCTATGCTGTGAAGTATATCATGTTATATATCGTTGGAAAGGAGTGTGCCAAATATCATACCAAAGACATCAAGTCTCCAGTATACCAGATTTCCTATCAAATATTATTTCTACGTTTAAAAAGAATACCATAAATAAGTACTAAACTCTCTTACTATCATCTAGGATATAGTTAATCAAATGTATGTGATTACAAATTGCATACAGTGATAGTACAGAATCATGCATTGATGCTCTTTCATTGTCACTGCAGAACTACATTGAATGTAGCATTCAAACCCTATAGCTGTACGCTTATATTCTACCATATTTGCTATAGAGTTGATGCATTCAGATGGGTTGGCATGATGCACCAATGCAGCACAATAGCAACTCACTTGTTGACAGTGCATCATGGCGGCAAATGATGGACCAATCA
>CANHQG010000185.1:12500-74819 GCA_947462335.1 Harmothoe impar
GGCAGCTACCTAGTGTAGCCAGGCATGGGATTTGGTTTTGAAGAAAAATCCAAAAAGCAGCGAAAAGACGTTATCTGGGGGGCATTTGTTTACATTGCATGGCATGAAGGCCTCTATAGACTGAGACCCCTCCCCCCCCCCTCCTTTTTTATGTTAATTTTTTTTTTCATTGGATCAGCACCGGAGTGACCTTTTGGCCTTCAAAAATCCGGAAATCAGGATAAATCTGGAAAGATGGCATGCCTGTATAGCCTGCAATACCCACCGACACTAGCGTTGTGGGTATAGGCTACAAGTGTCTGAGACCCTAGGGGTTAGGCCATGGGCGCATCCATTTTTGGGGGTTTGAAGTTCAATCAGATGACACCAGGTAGACGCTCATAGGCTCAGTACTGACTGAACCCCTGAATAGTAACCCCATCTTCTGGGTGTATGTAGAACTGAAGGTTCTTCACTCTGATGCTTGACTAAAAGTGGTGGCCCTATAGTCCACAATACCCACGGACACCAGCGTTGTGGGTATAGGCTACAAGTGTCTTGGACATGTTTACTATAATTGATTCATAAATTGAATTATGAATGGCTATGATTACCTATTTGTACATTTCAGTTCACCCAATTAAGGCCCTAAAAATGAACATAAACAACCATTCTTGGTAACATAAACAACCATTCTTGGCATGTCTTGATTGGGTGCAGAAATCGACATGATTGGTTGACACAACAACATTCAACATAAAACTGAGCCTCCTGTCCATAGCTCTCAGACAGCCCATGGCCTCATCTGAGAGTTACAGGCACCAGACGCCCCTCCACAGGGGCAGCCCAGGCAGTCATGGAGCCTATGCTTCATCTGTAGCCGGGGATGCCGAGTGCAGATTCGAACCCATGTTACAGTGCGTACCAGTGACACTCTACCTGCTGAGCTACCCAGCTCAATGAGTGTGCTGCAGTACTGTGTCCATGATATGAGTGGTAACTCATCCCGCGTCCCTAATCGGTGTTATTCCTACCCTTCCCCTATCTGCCCTCACCTGGCCTTATCCGTCCCCAGCACCAGCTACACTAAACCCGCTCACACGATCTGATCCTTACCGCGACACCCTTATGGTGTATCTCACACTACCCACACCCAGACAGTGTCAGGACCCTGTCACCCCCTGTGGGGTGCAGACAGGTCCCCTTAGTATACTTATGGTGTATCTCACACACACCCAGACAGTGTCAGGACCCTGTCACCCCCTGTGGGGTGCAGACAGGTCCCCTTAGTATACTTATGGTGTATCTCACACACACCCAGACAGTGTCAGGACCCTGTCACCCCCTGTGGGGTGCAGACAGGTCCCCTTAGTATACTTATGGTGTATCTCACACACACCCAGACAGTGTCAGGACCCTGTCACCCCCTGTGGGGTGCAGACAGGTCCCCTTAGTATACTTATGGTGTATCTCACACACACCCAGACAGTGTCAGGACCCTGTCACCCCCTGTGGGGTGCTGACAGCTCCACTTAGTATACTTATGGTGTATCTCACCCACACCCAGACAGTGTCAGGACCCTGTCACCCCCTGTGGGGTGCAGACAGGTCCCCTTAGTATACTTATGGTGTATCTCACACACACCCAGACAGTGTCAGGACCCTGTCACCCCCTGTGGGGTGCAGACAGGTCCCCTTAGTATACTTATGGTGTATCTCACACACACCCAGACAGTGTCAGGACCCTGTCACCCCCTGTGGGGTGCAGACAGGTCCCCTTAGTATACTTATGGTGTATCTCACACACACCCAGACAGTGTCAGGACCCTGTCACCCCCTGTGGGGTGCAGACAGGTCCCCTTAGTATACTTATGGTGTATCTCACACACACCCAGACAGTGTCAGGACCCTGTCACCCCCTGTGGGGTGCTGACATCTCCACTTAGTATACTTATGGTGTACCTCACACACACCCAGACAGTGTCAGGACCCTGTCACCCCCTGTGGGGTGCTGACAGCTCCACTTAGTATACTTATGGTGTATCTCACCCACACCCAGACAGTGTCAGGACCCTGTCACCCCCTGTGGGGTGCTGACATCTCCACTTAGTATACTTATGGTGTACCTCACACACACCCAGACAGTGTCAGGACCCTGTCACCCCCTGTGGGGTGCTGACATCTCCACTTAGTATACTTATGGTGTATCTCACACACACCCAGACAGTGTCAGGACCCTGTCACCCCCTGTGGGGTGCTGACATCTCCACTTAGTATACTTATGGTGTATCTCACCCACACCCAGACAGTGTCAGGACCCTGTCACCCCCTGTGGGGTGCTGACATCTCCACTTAGTATACTTATGGTGTACCTCACACACACCCAGACAGTGTCAGGACCCTGTCACCCCCTGTGGGGTGCTGACATCTCCACTTAGTATACTTATGGTGTATCTCACACACACCCAGACAGTGTCAGGACCCTGTCACCCCCTGTGGGGTGCTGACAGGTCCACTTAGTATACTTATGGTGTACCTCACACACACCCAGACAGTGTCAGGACCCTGTCACCCCCTGTGGGGTGCTGACATCTCCACTTAGTATACTTATGGTGTACCTCACACACACCCAGACAGTGTCAGGACCCTGTCACCCCCTGTGGGGTGCTGACATCTCCACTTAGTATACTTATGGTGTACCTCACACACACCCAGACAGTGTCAGGACCCTGTCACCCCCTGTGGGGTGCAGACAGGTCCCCTTAGTATACTTATGGTGTATCTCACACACACCCAGACAGTGTCAGGACCCTGTCACCCCCTGTGGGGTGCTGACATCTCCACTTAGTATACTTATGGTGTATCTCACACACACCCAGACAGTGTCAGGACCCTGTCACCCCCTGTGGGGTGCTGACATCTCCACTTAGTATACTTATGGTGTACCTCACACACACCCAGACAGTGTCAGGACCCTGTCACCCCCTGTGGGGTGCAGACAGGTCCACTTAGTATACTTATGGTGTACCTCACACACACCCAGACAGTGTCAGGACCCTGTCACCCCCTGTGGGGTGCTGACATCTCCACTTAGTATACTTATGGTGTACCTCACACACACCCAGACAGTGTCAGGACCCTGTCACCCCCTGTGGGGTGCTGACATCTCCACTTAGTATACTTATGGTGTACCTCACACACACCCAGACAGTGTCAGGACCCTGTCACCCCCTGTGGGGTGCTGACATCTCCACTTAGTATACTTATGGTGTACCTCACACACACCCAGACAGTGTCAGGACCCTGTCACCCCCTGTGGGGTGCTGACAGGGCCACTTAGTATACTTATGATGTATCTCACACACACCCAGACAGTGTCAGGACCCTGTCACCCCCTGTGGGGTGCTGACAGCTCCACTTAGTATACTTATGATGTATCTCACACACACCCAGACAGTGTCAGGACCCTGTCACCCCCTGTGGGGTGCAGACAGGTCCACTTAGTATACTTATGGTGTACCTCACACACACCCAGACAGTGTCAGGACCCTGTCACCCCCTGTGGGGTGCTGACAGCTCCACTTAGTATACTTATGATGTATCTCACACACACCCAGACAGTGTCAGGACCCTGTCACCCCCTGTGGGGTGCAGACAGGTCCACTTAGTATACTTATGGTGTACCTCACACACACCCAGACAGTGTCAGGACCCTGTCACCCCCTGTGGGGTGCTGACATCTCCACTTAGTATACTTATGGTGTACCTCACACACACCCAGACAGTGTCAGGACCCTGTCACCCCCTGTGGGGTGCTGACATCTCCACTTAGTATACTTATGGTGTACCTCACACACACCCAGACAGTGTCAGGACCCTGTCACCCCCTGTGGGGTGCTGACAGCTCCACTTAGTATACTTATGATGTATCTCACACACACCCAGACAGTGTCAGGACCCTGTCACCCCCTGTGGGGTGCTGACAGCTCCACTTAGTATACTTATGATGTATCTCACACACACCCAGACAGTGTCAGGACCCTGTCACCCCCTGTGGGGTGCTGACAGCTCCACTTAGTATACTTATGGTGTACCTCACACACACCCAGACAGTGTCAGGACCCTGTCACCCCCTGTGGGGTGCTGACAGCTCCACTTAGTATACTTATGATGTATCTCACACACACCCAGACAGTGTCAGGACCCTGTCACCCCCTGTGGGGTGCTGACAGGTCCACTTAGTATACTTATGGTGTACCTCACACACACCCAGACAGTGTCAGGACCCTGTCACCCCCTGTGGGGTGCAGACAGGTCCCCTTAGTATACTTATGATGTATCTCACACACACCCAGACAGTGTCAGGACCCTGTCACCCCCTGTGGGGTGCTGACAGGTCCACTTAGTATACTTCCACAGACCCTTGTGTAACCCGCACCATGCTGCAGCTTGGGAGAAGCCTACAACCCACACTGGGGTTCGGTTCTTGGATAACCTGCGTGTGGTGCTAGATAGTTTAGGGTTGTCAAACTGTCACACGCAGTAGGGTTCTCCTTATATTTAAAGGACATCAGCAGGCTGCCAGCATCCTTTTCGCTGCTTGGTGTTAAGGCCACTCAAAAAAAATGTGACGAGAGCGTTTTTTTTATTTTAACTTTTTTTTTTTTTTTTACTTGAAGCTGAAATACATAGGGAAATCAGAATTTCAACCCTTATAAAGGGTTTCAACGAAATACAGGGACTTTCGAGGGCAATCTGTCGGGCAAATACAGAACTTAAACAAATCCTGTATACTTATTCCCAGCTGACTGCATTAATTTGATACCAAATTTGCCAATATTTTTCCAATTTAAACATATTTTTCATCAGAAATGTAAAAAAAAAAGAAAATAGATAAAATTCTTCAGATCATGGTTTTTATGATGCGCGCGGTGATGAGAAACAACTTCTTTTTTTGAGTGGCCTTACTTACGTCATTGTCGCCACCTACTGTATCATTACCTATGTTTGAAATTTTGTCAATCTTCCAATTAGAACACAATTTACACATTTAATAAAATAAGCTAAAAAATGCATACCGTAAAACCTCGCCTATAGGTCGACCTCACTTATAGGTCGAATTGGAATTTTGAGGGATAAAAATCGACCTATACATTGAACTTTAGGAAAACCTCACTTATAGGTCGAATTGGAGTTTGAGATTTTTGGGGGGGCAAACCCCACCCTAAACCCCCCTAGAGAAGCTTTTCCCAAGGCCAAGATGACTATTATTTCTGGTATCTTGCCCTTTAGACAACCCCCGACAAAGAGATTTGGGTTTACAGCGATAATAATCTAAGAAAAAAAGGTATGTTTTCCAGTATTAAGAATGAAGTTTTTTTTGGCTCTTTAAATGGTTTACCATTTTTCAAAACCCCACCTATAGGTCGAATTGGACTTTTGGCAATAAAAATCGACCTATAGCAAAAATTTATTCCAAATAAAAATCGACCTATAAGCGAGGTTTTACGGTATTCTAGATTTCCTACCCATGGAACCAAGACGAAAAAACCTGTCTTTACTGTGCATTAAAGCTGCGTACTGCCTTGGGTTTAGGGGTTTACACAGATTGAGGTGCAGGTTTTACGGGTTCCCAGGCACCCGCTGCCACACGCCACACACAGAACACGCCCTGACCGCATTCCAACCCGGCTAATTACACAGAATTATTAACTACAGCTAAATCTGTAATCACCGCTGTTTGGGCTAACTCTGTAAGGACCGCATAATGCACTATTCCCTATGTCGTGATGCATAAAGACAATGAATAAACTCCCCAGAGCTACATTAATTGATATATTATGCTGACCCCTGTAGAGTCGGTATTCCGTCTTAATGCATTCATGCAGCTCTAACAACCAGGGCTGCATTCATGCATCATGCAGACAAAAGGCATGCTGCATTATAGCATCATGCTGCCCTTACAGCGTTAACCAACGTGTGAATCCTTAATGACGCCTGTTTGATGAACGTAAGGAGACACGGCCAATTCCTGCCGAGGGCGGAATGTCTTAATTATTGAGGTGAGGTGTGGGTAGAACGTTACGAGCCCCCGGAGACTTATCTACTCACACAGGAACTTACGTACGTACAGAGGGCAGCCTGGGGTCAGTGAGAGAAGGAGCGGTGAGAGCGGAAAGTAGGGACTGAGAACGAGGGAGGGAGAGGGAGAGGGAGAGGGAGAGGGAGAGGGAGAGGGAGAGGTAGGGAGGGAGAGGGAGAGGGAGTGGGGGAGGGAGGGAGGGAGAGGGAGAAGGAGGGAGCGAGAGGAAGAGGGAGGGAGCGAGGGGGAGTAGGAGGACGCGAGAGGGAGAGGGAGAGGGAGAGGGAGCAAGAGGGAGGGAGCAAGAGAAATAGGGAGGGAGCAAGAGGGAGGAGGGAGCGAGAGGGAGAGGGAGCGAGCGAAAGGGAGAGGGAGGGAGGGAGAGGGAGAAGGAGGGAGGGAGAGGGAGAGGGAGCGAGCGAGTGAGAGAAGGAGTGAGAAGTAGGGAGTGAAAACGAGAAGGAGGGAGTGAGTGAGAGAAGGAAGGAAGGAGCGAGAGAGAGGGAGGGAGAGCAAGAAGGAGTGAGAGAGAGTGGCAGAAGGGATCATGGTAAGGGAGGTATGACAGAGACAGGGGTTGTTGGGGCAGGGGGGCTACCACAGTGCTGATAAAGCTGACAGTACATCTATACACACACAGTACACACACAGTACATAGTGTATTACTGACTTATTTAGTGTCAGATTAACTCCTTAAGGGCCGCATCGTGCTCTAATGCATCATGTCCTTGCTGAATTTGGTTGTAATGATGCATGAATGCAGCCTGGAAAGTAACTTGCATTTGTGCATCATGCTGACCCTTCGGGAGTGCATCAAATACCCTGTAGGGTCAGCATGGTGCTTGAATGTAGCCCTGGTGAGTGACCTGCCAGGGCTGCATTCAGGCATCATACTGACCCTATGGTATATACATTAATGCAGTATACAGTCCTGGCAGCATTCAGGCATCATGTTGACCCTATGGTATATACATTAATGCAGTATACAGTCCTGGCAGCATTCAGGCATCATGTTGACCCTATGGTATATACATTAATGCAGTATACAGTCCTGGCTGCATTCAGGCATCATGTTGACCCTATGGTATATACATTAATGCAGTATACAGTCCTGGCAGCATTCAGGCATCATGTTGACCCTATGGTATATACATTAATGCAGTATACAGTCCTGGCAGCATTCAGGCATCATACTGACCCTATGGTATATACATTAATGCAGTATACAGTCCTGGCAGCATTCAGGCATCATGTTGACCCTATGGTATATACATTAATGCAGTATACAGTCCTGGCAGCATTCAGGCATCATGTTGACCCTATGGTATAATACATTAATGCAGTATACAGTCCTGGCAGCATTTAGGCATCATGTTGACCCTATGGTATATACATTAATGCAGTATACAGTCCTGGCAGCATTCAGGCATCATGTTGACCCTATGGTATATACATTAATGCAGTATACAGTCCTGGCAGCATTCAGGCATCATGTTGACCCTATGGTATATACATTAATGCAGTATACAGTCCTGGCAGCATTCAGGCATCATACTGACCCTATGGTATAATACATTAATGCAGTATACAGTCCTGGCAGCATTCAGGCATCATACTGACCCTATGGTATAATACATTAATGCAGTATACAGTCCTGGCAGCATTCAGGCATCATACTGACCCTATGGTATATACATTAATGCAGTATACAGTCCTGGCAGCATTCAGGCATCATGTTGACCCTATGGTATATACATTAATGCAGTATACAGTCCTGGCAGCATTCAGGCATCATACTGACCCTATGGTATATACATTAATGCAGTATACAGTCCTGGCAGCATTCAGGCATCATGTTGACCCTATGGTATATACATTAATGCAGTATACAGTCCTGGCAGCATTCAGGCATCATACTGACCCTATGGTATATACATTAATGCAGTATACAGTCCTGGCTGCATTCAGGCATCATGTTGACCCTATGGTATATACATTAATGCAGTATACAGTCCTGGCAGCATTCAGGCATCATGTTGACCCTATGGTATATACATTAATGCAGTATACAGTCCTGGCAGCATTCAGGCATCATACTGACCCTATGGTATAATACATTAATGCAGTATACAGTCCTGGCAGCATTCAGGCATCATGTTGACCCTATGGTATAATACATTAATGCAGTATACAGTCCTGGCAGCATTCAGGCATCATACTGACCCTATGGTATAATACATTAATGCAGTATACAGTCCTGGCAGCATTCAGGCATCATACTGACCCTATGGTATATACATTAATGCAGTATACAGTCCTGGCAGCATTCAGGCATCATGTTGACCCTATGGTATATACATTAATGCAGTATACAGTCCTGGCAGCATTCAGGCATCATACTGACCCTATGGTATATACATTAATGCAGTATACAGTCCTGGCAGCATTCAGGCATCATGTTGACCCTATGGTATAATACATTAATGCAGTATACAGTCCTGGCAGCATTCAGGCATCATGTTGACCCTATGGTATATACATTAATGCAGTATACAGTCCTGGCAGCATTCAGGCATCATGTTGACCCTATGGTATATACATTAATGCAGTATACAGTCCTGGCTGCATTCAGGCATCATGTTGACCCTATGGTATATACATTAATGCAGTATACAGTCCTGGCAGCATTCAGGCATCATGTTGACCCTATGGTATATACATTAATGCAGTATACAGTCCTGGCAGCATTCAGGCATCATGTTGACCCTATGGTATATACATTAATGCAGTATACAGTCCTGGCTGCATTCAGGCATCATGTTGACCCTATGGTATATACATTAATGCAGTATACAGTCCTGGCAGCATTCAGGCATCATGTTGACCCTATGGTATATACATTAATGCAGTATACAGTCCTGGCAGCATTCAGGCATCATACTGACCCTATGGTATAATACATTAATGCAGTATACAGTCCTGGCAGCATTCAGGCATCATGTTGACCCTATGGTATATACATTAATGCAGTATACAGTCCTGGCAGCATTCAGGCATCATACTGACCCTATGGTATATACATTAATGCAGTATACAGTCCTGGCAGCATTCAGGCATCATGTTGACCCTATGGTATATACATTAATGCAGTATACAGTCCTGGCAGCATTCAGGCATCATGTTGACCCTATGGTATAATACATTAATGCAGTATACAGTCCTGGCAGCATTACAGCAGCGTGTGATTGTGCTGTACTCAGTAATCCCACAAACAAACATGGCCGACCACCAAACATGGCCGACCACCCGTTACTCTGAGACCTCACTAACTCAACCCACTCCCACCTAAACCCTAAGTACTCATAAACCCACCACCCCCCCCCCCCCACCCACCTCTCACACACACTATGTAAGTCCCCAGGTTCTGGTCTGCTCCCGTGTGACGCTGTATTTACCTTCCATGGTTGGTACATTAGAGGTCCTCGTGTAGCCCAGTGCCCCAATGACCGTGCTCTTACATGCCCCCCCCCCCCTGCCCCGCAGCCTTCGCAATAACCTGATGGTAAATACACTCATACATGCACATGTCCCTAATTCCTTTCAACCTTTTTTTTCAAATTAATTTCTTTTTAAAAGACATTTTCGGGTTTTTATTACAAAAATTTTGTGTTTGACAAAAATTTGGTAAAAAAAAAAATCGACCTACCGAGCCTATTTACTTTTGGTTATGTTACTGGAACCATACTACTTCCTGGGAAAACAAGAGTCTACGACTAAATTGTCAGAAACATGCCAGTTATTCTCAGTTCTGTATAGTTTTCCCAACCAGGAACAAATCAGCAATGTGTGAGCAGAGATTCCTGCGTAGTTATTTTTATGTTTGTATAATTTTCACAACCTTTCGGCTCTGACCTACCTCAACTCTGTGCTGACGCTGCCAAACACTACAACGCCACGTCGGCCTGCCATGTACAGAGATATAACACTAGGGGTATCCACACTGACCTATACTAATAAATACAAAGGTAAATACCTCCTAAACATGACCTTACAAAAATTGATTTTGAAATACATGTATTTTTAAATAGATATAGGAACATAAAACATGTTACCGTAAATTCCCGCGTACTACCCGCATCTCGCGTATAACCTGCACCCCCAACTCAGGGATCTGAAAATGTGTATTTTAGTACTGTTCTATAGAGATATAAACCCTCGTATAACCCGCACCCTTTATAGGCATGTTTGGTATCAAATGAAAGCTGAGATTGGTTCGCGTACAACCCGCGGGTAGTACGCGGGAATTTACGGTAGTTATGAATCTAATTTTCTTTTTCAATTTGAACACTTGGTCAGTATGACAGATGACTAATATGTACCAGCAGCGCCTGGTGTGTCGTGTAACCAGTGTTGTGAGTGGTGCCGCTAGCGGGCTGAGGTGGGGTTTTAGCACGTAGAGTATAACAGGTCTGGTGGTCTGCGTGTACACACGTATAAACCAAACACTTTATTATAACGCCTTTATAACGCCGCGTGACACACGGCTACCGTAGCAACCCGTCCACGCCGCCATTCACACACCAACACCACAACTCACCAGTCCCTGAGGCACAAAAAAAATACCGTAAAACCCCGCCTTTAAGACGGATTTATTTTGGTATTTATTTTTCCTACAAGACGGATTTTTATCTGAAAATAGGGGGTCGTCTTAAAGGTGGGGTTTTCTTACATAGTATCAAAGAGAGAATCATTTTAAAGCCTTTTTCCTACAAGACAGATTTTTATCTCAAAGTAGGGGGGTCGTCTTCAAGGCGGGGTCGTCCTAAAGGAGGGGTTTTACGGTAGTTGTGTTCAGGTATCCCTAGTGACCCTATTTTTTGGGCCTACTCCCATTTTTTTTGGAAGGCTTTTTTACTGAAATAATTTTTTTATTGAAATTTTACGAAAATGGGAAGAATTTTGTCTCCAAATCCTTAAAAAAAAGTTGTCTCCAAATCCTTAAAAATATCAACTTACTTTTTTTTGGGCCACATTACCTGAACACAACGATTATTTTTATTTTGGCCTGACCAATAGCATCCACATGGGGCAGCACTAGGGGTGTACCATATTGTTTGTAGATATTCCCATGCTAAAATATGCAGTACATAACCCTTTCAGAGCAGATGCTGCACCACTCAGCACATTGGTGCATCAAGTTCAAGTTCAATAAGTTTTTATTTTCCCTAGACTTGAGTACAATCATTGTTATCATCGATCTTCTTCCATAACACGTCTAGGAGGGATTTCTGATTATATGCAGAAGCTGTACTCTAATACACAGTTTTACATGTATTAGCATAATGCCTTGTACGAAGTTCCCTATACATTGGTCGCATCACTATGACCCACCAGGAAGTTAGCCCTGTAAGGGCTGTATAGTGCTTTAATACACTATGCCCTTTATCAGCATGATGCCCTTTATCAGCATGATGCCCTTCATCAGCATGATGCATGAATCAGCATGATGCATGAATCAGCATGATGCGTGAATCATCTTTTGCTGCCTGGGTTATTACTGAGGACAGGGACCAGAAGTAGGAGGCCTACAGGGTAAGGTGCTGACTGTGGTAGGAACACCAGTAAGACGTAGCAGCAGTACTAGCAGCCTGTAGAACCTGCACCAAGGTACAGAGATAACCCTTTAGGGACAGAGTCATACTCAAATACCTCAAGGCCTATACTAGTCAGCATGATGTACCAATGCAGCATCAGTGAGTAATTCACCAGCACCGTGGTGGTGCATCATGACAACCAGTGCGGAGTGTACCACATTCTTTGAGGCAGCTTGAATGCAGTCCTAGCGAGTTACTCACCAGGGCTGCTTCCATGCATCGTACGGCCAGGATGGCATTAGCGCACTCTGCTGTCCTGACAGGGGCTGCATGTTGGCCGGTACCCAGACAGGTTACGGTAATACTTGTATTTCTACACGGCTGTGTTATAAAACCACACAGCAGGCTACAGGTGGTCCGGGACCCTGCCGGTCTAGGGCCCGACTGTACATTTACATGTATGTAAGTACACTGTACTACATAGCCTGCTACTGTATACACTGTAGACACTCTGGTATCTGCACTCTGGAGATTAGGAGTTCAAATCCCACCCTGGCTCAATTAGTTGTATGTACTGTTGATATCTGTATAATGCACCTGAATTGAACTAATGTACCTTTTCACATATCATAAGGTAATATAACCATGTCAATTTAGGTGGATTTATGTTTCAAATGGGTAAAATAGATAATGTAAAAGGTCGGATTCCAGCCCACAATTCCTTAGATACAGTAAGACATAGCCTCGTACCCCGTGGTAGTACAGAGATAGCCTCGTACCACGTGGTTGTACAGAGATAGCCTCGTACCCCGTGGTTGTATAGCCTCGTACCCCGTGGCTTTATAGCCTCGTACCACGTGGTTGTACAGAGATAGCCTCGTACCCCGTGGTTGTACAGAGATAGCCTCGTACCCCGTGGTTGTATAGCCTCGTACCCCGTGGTTGTATAGCCTCGTACCCCGTGGTTGTACAGAGATAGCCTCGTACCCCGTGGTTGTATAGCCTCGTACCCCGTGGTTGTATAGCCTCGTACCCCGTGGTTGTACAGAGATAGCCTCGTACCCCGTGGTTGTATAGCCTCGTACCCCGTGGTTGTATAGCCTCGTACCCCGTGGTTGTACAGAGATAGCCTCGTACCCCGTGGTTGTATAGCCTCGTACCCTGTGGCTGTATAGCCTCGTGCCCCGTGGTTGTATAGCCTCGTACCCCGTGGTTGTACAGAGATAGCCTCGTACCCTGTGGCTGTATAGCCTCGTGCCCCGTGGTTGTATAGCCTCGTACCCCGTGGTTGTACAGAGATAGCCTCGTACCCCGTGGTTGTACAGAGATAGCCTCGTACCCCGTGGTTGTATAGCCTCGTACCCCGTGGTTGTATAGCCTCGTACCCCGTGGTTGTACAGAGATAGCCTCGTACCCCGTGGCTGTATAGCCTCGTACCCCGTGGTTGTACAGAGATAGCCTCGTACCACGTGGTTGTACAGAGATAGCCTCGTACCCCGTGGTTGTATAGCCTCGTACCCCGTGGTTGTATAGCTTCGTACCCCGTGGTTGTACAGAGATAGCCTCGTACCCCGTGGTTGTATAGCCTCGTACCCCGTGGTTGTATAGCCTCGTACCCCGTGGTTGTACAGAGATAGCCTCGTACCCCGTGGCTGTATAGCCTCGTACCCCGTGGTTGTATAGCCTCGTACCCCCTGGTTGTACAGAGATAGCCTCGTACCCCGTGGCTGTATAGCCTCGTACCCCGTGGCTGTATAGCCTCGTACCCCGTGGTTGTATAGCCTCGTACCCCCTGGTTCTATAGCCTCGAGCCCCGTACCATGGCATGACAGCCGTGTATCCCTTACTTATCTTCACGGCCGCACACAGCGGGAAATGGCAGCAGCATTGATTAAACTGTTTAATAATTGATGGCACAGAATAGCTGAACACAGAGTCCCTGCACACAGCTCCCCTCCAGCACAAAGAGCTCATTCAGCAACTTCCAGGAACCCCAGCCCGGGCAGGAAAAAAGGCGCACCTTGGGGGCTCAGCGATTAGACATTCAAAGATGGCATTCTACAGCATTGAGAGCTGATTGATGTGCCTGAAAGCCGGTTAGATGGACGGTGAATATCTCCGCTTTAGTAAAATAAAACAGCGGGGCACCAACGTCATTAAGCCGCCAATTCTACTGCAGCTAACGCGTTTCACTCTGATTCAAAACAACTCAAAGATTTCTATAGTTTTAGCAACAGAACTTTTTTTTATATCTGACCTGCATGCTTTACTTGTTCTCCTGTCTACTTATTCTTTCTGGCTGTTTCTATATCAGCACTTCAACACACTTCACATGTCCCCTCTATCTCAGAACGCTTCACATGTCCCCTCTATCTCAGCACGCTTCACATGCCCCCTCTATCTCAGCAAACTTCACATGTCCCCTCTATCTCAGCATGCTTCACATGTCCCCTCTATCTCAGCATGCTTCACATGTCCCCTCTATCTCAGCATGCTTCACATGCCCCCTCTATCTCAGCATGCTTCACATGTCCCCTCTATCTCAGCATGCTTCACATGTTCCCTCTATCTCAGCACGCTTCACATGTCCCCTCTATCTCAGCATGTTTCACATGTCCCCTCTATCTCAGCACGCTTCACATGTCCCCTCTATCTCAGCATGCTTCACATGCCCCCTATATCTCAGCATGTTTCACATGTCCCCTCTATCTCAGCACGCTTCACATGTCCCCTCTATCTCAGCATGTTTCACATGTCCCCTCTATCTCAGCATGTTTCACATGTCCCCTCTATCTCAGCATGCTTCACATGTCCCCTCTATCTCAGCATGCTTCACATGTCCCCTCTATCTCAGCATGCTTCACATGTCCCCTCTATCTCAGCAAACTTCATTTCAGCATGCTTCACATGTCCCCTCTATCTCAGCATGCTTCACATGTCCCCTCTATCTCAGCACGCTTCACATCTTCCCTCTATCTCAGCACGCTTCACATCTTCCCTCTATCTCAGCACGCTTCACATCTTCCCTCTATCTCAGCACGCTTCACATGTCCCCTCTATCTCAGCACGCTTCACATCTTCCCTCTATCTCAGCACGCTTCACATGTTCCCTCTATCTCAGCACGCTTCACATGTCCCCTCTATCTCAGCACGCTTCACATGTCCCCTCTATCTTAGCACGCTTCACATGTCCCCTCTATCTCAGCATGCTTCACATGTCCCCTCTATCTCAGCAAACTTCATTTCAGCATGCTTCACATGTCCCCTCTATCTCAGCATGCTTCACATGTCCCCTCTATCTCAGCACGCTTCACATCTTCCCTCTATCTCAGCACGCTTCACATCTTCCCTCTATCTCAGCACGCTTCACATCTTCCCTCTATCTCAGCACGCTTCACATGTCCCCTCTATCTCAGCACGCTTCACATCTTCCCTCTATCTCAGCACGCTTCACATGTCCCCTCTATCTCAGCATGCTTCACATCTTCCCTATATCTTTGCATGCATCACATCATCCCTTTATCTCAGCAAGCTTTAAATCAGTTTAGGCCTAAAAATAAATAAAAGTTGTGTTCCGGTAACATGGCCAAAAATAAACAGGGTCAGTAGGTCGGAATTTCTTTTTTTTCACAATTTTTTTTTGGTTCAAAAAGTCGTTTTTAGTAGTGAAAACGCCAAAAATGTCATAAATTCCCTCAAAACTTCCAAAAATGTCCCCAAAAAATTAGGGTCGGCCCCAAAAACGTAGGGTCAGTCGGGATACCGGAACAACTTTACAATTTCAGGCCTTAGTGCGGCTAAAAGCTATTTTACCAACACAGACCGCATTAATCTTTTATCCGTCTACTTTTTTTCAAAACATTTCACTTCACATGGGAAAATTTAGAAAATGGTGGGGTCGTCTTATAGCCGGGTTTTACAGTAGATATATTTGCAAAGCACACTGTACTAAATTACATCAAATGTGACACATGCCGATACTGCCCCTGTCTGCGCTCCCTGTACAAAGTGTCCATGTCCTCTCCTCCCACACACAGTAAAAGCTGCTATAAGCCAAAAGTGAGTTGAGAGGAAAAATTTGGTTTATAATGAAAGTGTTTGATATTGGCTTTTCACTATATTCACTATATTTACATATGTTAAAACCTCACCTATGAGCTGAATAGTAGTTTGAGGGATGAAAATTTGGCTTGTATCAAATAAATCGTCAAAAATCGATTAGGCATATCATGCAGGACCAGTTCCTGGAAGGTGCGTGGGCTGAGGAGCAGTAATGGGTGCAGACCTGGCTGCAGTTGGGGGGGGGGGGGGGGGTGGGGAGGGGGGGGCCCAGGTTGATCAGGCTGAGTAGTTCACATTAAGGCAGGCGGTATTCTACCTTGACAGGTTAAACCTTTAAGGGCCGCACACTGATTTTTTAATGTACTATCCCCATTCGTCAATATGATGCCCGCATGTGGCCCTGGCGAGTAACCCGCTAATTGTATATTCAAGCATCAAGACGACTGTATGGTGTTGATACATTCCCGCAGGGTTGGCCTGATGCATGAATGCAGCACCTGGCGAGCAGTATCACCAGAGCAACAAAGGGTTGAAGCAGATGAAGCCCTTAAGGCCAAAGGTTGGTCAATGGATTTGACTTTTTTTTAAATGGTGCGAGTGTATGTATAGTTTCAAGATACCTGTGTTGAATAACCTGTCAAGAGTCTTTGAGGACTGGATTACACCTTAAGGCTTTGTAGTACCCGGTAAATCATTGTCATGTTGCACCAATGTAGCCCCGCGAGTAACTTGCCGTCCCTACATTCATGCATCATGCCGACCCTTTCGGAGTGCATCAACCCTATAGGGTCAGCATGCTACACTAATGCAGCAAGTTACTGAGCAGATGCATTCATGCATCCTGTCCACATGGGTTCAGGGAGGTGTGATCCTCTTACAGGGGCCACAAGCAAAGCCCGGTGAGTTCCCGTCAGCCTGAACTCTGTAAGGGCCGCATACTGCTTTGATGCCTCATGTCCTTAGTCGTCATGATGCATCAATGCAACCCTGGCAACTAGCTTGCTGGGTTGAAGGCAGCGGCAATGAATTACTCAGCATGGCGAGTTACTCGCGATGGCTGTATTCATACATCATGACAAATGAGGGTATAGAATGAATGTATTACAGCTTTATGTGGTCCTTTAAGGCGTCATCCACCCACGGGTCTACATGTGGCACTGACTGGGGTTTCCACATTACCTGACCTACATGTTGTACCTGTCTAACTGATCTCACTTGTTGTACCTGTCTAACTGATCTCACCTGCCTGCAATAACCTCGGCCGGAGGCTAGTTCCTACACCGGCCGGAGTCATGGCTCTCGCTAGTTCCCACACCGGCCGGAGTCATGGCTCTCGCTAGTTCCCACACCGGCCGGAGTCACGGCTCTCGCTAGTTCCCACACCGGCCGGAGTCACGGCTCCCACTAGTTCCCACACCGGCCGGAGTCACGGCTCCCGCTCCCGCTAGTTCCCCCCCCTGGGCCAGAGGCATGGCTCCCCAAGCAACACATGGGACTGGGTTTTGAAGAAAATTCAAAGATGGGACAAGGCCCTTTCTCTGTATTAAAGGTATTTTAGATGAATTATTTGAGATGGAACTCCTCAAGAGACTTAGTGGATATGTACCAATCACAGGGGTGACCCCTTAGCCATCAAAATTCCAATCTTCTGGAAAACTTCAGGAAAATCTCATGCCTGGACCCTGTCGTGGTCCCCCTACGCCTATAAAACTTTAAAAAGTGTGTTTGCGGTCACCTGATTACACCAAAATAGGACTGACCCCAATATTTTTGGACATTTTCCGAAATTTAATCCGGGGGTGCACTGTACCCGTGTACCAGACATAACAACAAGATGGGTTGATTTTACCCCGACCCTACCGGACCCTACCCACCGACTGCTACCGTTTCAGCATGCGCGTCCACTCCTTTACCTGTTTAGGACAGCAGATCTATTCCCTTTATTTTGTCCTTTGTTGTCATGATGCATAAATGCATAAATGCAGCCCTGGAGAGTTACTCATCAGGGCTGCATGCCGACCATGTGGGGTTGGTACACTCCTGATTGGTCGGCATGATGCACCAACGCAGTGCTGGGGATTTACTTCATTAGTGCATCATAATGCCACATTAGCAGACAAGCCACCTACAGGGTTACCGTAACACCTTGTGTAGAAGCTGCAGCAACCACGCGAGTCAGACCCCCAGTCGGCTTATAGCATCAGCTCAAAGTCAGACCCCCAGGCAGCTTATAGCATCAGCTCAAAGTCAGACCCCCAGTCGGCTTATAGCATCAGCTCAAAGTCAGACCCCCAGTCGGCTTATAGCATCAGCTCAAAGTCAGACCCCCAGTCGGCTTATAGCATCAGCTCAAAGTCAGACCCCCAGTCGGCTTATAGCATCAGCTCAAAGTCAGACCCCCAGTCGGCTTATAGCATCAGCTCAAAGTCAGACCCCCAGTCGGCTTATAGCATCAGCTCAAAGTCAGACCCCCAGTCGGCTTATAGCATCAGGTCAGAGTCAGACCCCCAGTCGGCTTATAGCATCAGCTCAGTCAGACCCCCAGTCGGCTTATAGCATCAGGTCAGAGTCAGACCCCCAGTCGGCTTATAGCATCAGGTCAGAGTCAGACCCCCAGTCGGCTTATAGCATCAGCTCAGTCAGACCGCCAGTCGGCTTATAGCATCAGGTCAGAGTCAGACCCCCAGTCGGCTTATAGTCAGACCCCCAGTCGGCTTATAGTCAGACCCCCAGTCGGCTTATAGCATCAGGTCAGAGTCAGACCCCCAGTCGGCTTATAGCATCAGCTCAGTCAGACCCCCAGTCGGCTTATAGTCAGACCCCCAGTCGGCTTATAGCATCAGGTCAGAGTCAGACCCCAGTCGGCTTATAGCATCAGTCAGACCGCCAGTCGGCTTATGGCATCAGCTCAAAGTCAGACCCCCAGTCGGCTTATAGCATCAGGTCAGAGTCAGACCCCCAGTCGGCTTATAGCATCAGGTCAGAGTCAGACCCCCAGTCGGCTTATAGCATCAGCTCAAAGTCAGACCCCCAGTCGGCTTATAGCATCAGCTCAGTCAGACCCCCAGTCGGCTTATAGCATCAGGTCAGAGTCAGACCCCCAGTCGGCTTATAGCATCAGCTCAGTCAGACCCCCAGTCGGCTTATAGCATCAGGTCAGAGTCAGACCCCCAGTCGGCTTATAGCATCAGGTCAGAGTCAGACCCCCAGTCGGCTTATAGCATCAGGTCAGAGTCAGACCCCCAGTCGGCTTATAGCATCAGCTCAGTCAGACCCCCAGTCGGCTTATAGCATCAGGTCAGAGTCAGACCCCCAGTCGGCTTATAGCATCAGCTCAGTCAGACCCCCAGTCGGCTTATAGCATCAGGTCAGAGTCAGACCCCCAGTCGGCTTATAGCATCAGCTCAGTCAGACCCCCAGTCGGCTTATAGCATCAGCTCAAAGTCAGACCCCCAGTCGGCTTATAGCATCAGGTCAAAGTCAGACCCCCAGTCGGCTTATAGCATCAGCTCAGTCAGACCCCCAGTCGGCTTATAGCATCAGCTCAAAGTCAGACCCCCAGTCGGCTTATAGCATCAGCTCAAAGTCAGACCCCCAGTCGGCTTATAGCATCAGGTCAGAGTCAGACCCCCAGTCGGCTTATAGCATCAGCTCAGTCAGACCCCCAGTCGGCTTATAGCATCAGGTCAGAGTCAGACCCCCAGTCGGCTTATAGCATCAGGTCAGAGTCAGACCCCCAGTCGGCTTATAGCATCAGCTCAGTCAGACCGCCAGTCGGCTTATAGCATCAGGTCAGAGTCAGACCCCCAGTCGGCTTATAGTCAGACCCCCAGTCGGCTTATAGTCAGACCCCCAGTCGGCTTATAGCATCAGGTCAGAGTCAGACCCCCAGTCGGCTTATAGCATCAGCTCAGTCAGACCCCCAGTCGGCTTATAGTCAGACCCCCAGTTGGCTTATAGCATCAGGTCAGAGTCAGACCCCAGTCGGCTTATAGCATCAGTCAGACCGCCAGTCGGCTTATGGCATCAGCTCAAAGTCAGACCCCCAGTCGGCTTATAGCATCAGGTCAGAGTCAGACCCCCAGTCGGCTTATAGCATCAGGTCAGAGTCAGACCCCCAGTCGGCTTATAGCATCAGGTCAGAGTCAGACCCCCAGTCGGCTTATAGCATCAGTCAGACCGCCAGTCGGCTTATAGCATCAGCTCAAAGTCAGACCCCCAGTCGGCTTATAGCATCAGGTCAGAGTCAGACCCCCAGTCGGCTTATAGCATCAGGTCAGAGTCAGACCCCCAGTCGGCTTATAGCATCAGCTCAGAGTCAGACCCCCAGTCGGCTTATAGCATCAGGTCAGAGTCAGACCCCCAGTCGGCTTATAGCATCAGGTCAGAGTCGAGGTGTGGCTAATACGTCAGTGTTTAGATGTATACTACAGTGCTAAATCATCATAATGAGACCCCCTGCACGGATATAGCATTTTCCCAAAGTCTAGCTGCAGTGAGTTAGGCCAAAAAAAAAGTTTTTTACTGAAATTTTTTTCCCCAAAACTTATACGATAATGGGAGGAATTTCGTCTCAAAATCCTTAAAACAATTTGGTAAAAAAAAAAAATCTACTTAATACCTACCCTATTTTCTTGGGCCATGTTGCCTGAACACAACTTCTTTTTTTGGGGCCTTAGGCTGACACGTTTTCCGGTAGTCACTGCTGCACACAGGCTGCCTTATCAGCACAGAGATTGTAGCTGGGCTGGGGTTGTTTTTGTTGTGGTTTTGTGTTTGTACACACGGCGCTGTCAGACTGTGGCACGTCTAGGTTAGAGCACCAGGAATGTGTCCCACCTACAGCTACTATAACAGGGGTGGACCTAACCCTGCTCTAATGCCCCTCCTACACTTACAACCCTGTCAGGGCGTCTACTCTAACCCTATGCTTTAATGTCCAACAGGAAGCCACTGTAACCTCCTGCATATAATCCATAAAGTATGAACACGTTTGCGTAAATAAACCCTTTATTTTAATGCGTACGAGAACTTCAGAATCAAAGTAGTATTATTCATCTACCGTAAATTCTCGCGTAGAAGCCGCGGCTTGTACGCGAGTCAGACTCAGCTTTCTTTTAATACCAAACATGCCTATATAGGGTGCGGCTTATACGAGAGTTTTTATTACTATACTACAGTACTAAAATCGCAATATTCAGACCACCTCTGTGGCTTGTATAATTTGTCAAAGTTAGGGGTGCGGCTTATACGCGTTATTAGGCTTATACGCGAGAATTTACGGTATTATTTCTAGGTGACATGAGGATATTAGTTTCTTCTTACCACAGGCCCGTTATGTGTGTGTCTGGCACCTTGGAGGGGGGGGCTGTTGTGTGGAATGGTATGGGTTCAGACCCCATGGCACCCCGGTAGGGAGGAGACCTCACGGCACCCCGGTAGTGACCTCTCGGCACCCCGGTAGTGACCTCATGGCACCCCGGTAGTGACCTCATGGCACCCCAGTAGTGACCTCATGGCACCCCCGTAGTGACCTCATGGCACCCGGTAGGGAGGAGACCTCATGGCACCCCAGTAGTGACCTCATGGCATCCCGGTAGTGACCTCATGGCACCCCTGTAGTGACCTCATGGCACCCCGGTAGTGACCTCATGGCACCCCGGTAGTGACCTCATGGCATCCCGGTAGTGACCTCATGGCATCCCGGTAGTGACCTCATGGCACCCCTGTAGTGACCTCATGGCACCCCGGTAGTGACCTCATGGCACCCCGGTAGTGACCTCATGGCACCCGGTAGGGAGGAGACCTCATGGCACCCCAGTAGTGACCTCATGGCACCCGGGTAGTGACCTCATGGCACCCCGGTAGTGACCTCATGGCACCCCAGTAGTGACCTCATGGCACCCCGGTAGTGACCTCATGGCACCCTGGTAGGGAGGAGACCTCATGGCACCCCGGTAGTGACCTCATGGCACCCCGGTAGTGACCTCATGGCACCCCGGTAGTGACCTCATGGCACCCCGGTAGGGAGGAGACCTCATGGCACCCCGGTAGTGACCTCATGGCACCCAGGTAGTGACCTCATGGCACCCGGTAGTGACCTCATGGCACCCTGGTAGTGACCTCATGGCACCCCGGTAGTGACCTCATGACACCCCGGTAGAGACCTCATGGCACCCCGGTAGTGACCTCATGGCACCCCGGTAGTGACCTCATGGCACCCTAGTAGTGACCTCATGGCACCCCGGTAGTGACCTCATGGCACCCCGGTAGTGACCTCATGGCACCCTGGTAGGGAGGAGACCTCATGGCACCCCGGTAGTGACCTCATGGCACCCCTGTAGTGACCTCATGGCACCCCGGTAGTGACCTCATGGCACCCTGGTAGTGACCTCATGGCACCCGGTAGGGAGGAGACCTCATGGCACCCCAGTAGTGACCTCATGGCACCCGGGTAGTGACCTCATGGCACCCCGGTAGTGACCTCATGGCACCCCAGTAGTGACCTCATGGCACCCCGGTAGGGAGGAGACCTCACGCACCCCGGTAGTGACCTCATGGCACCCCTGTAGTGACCTCATGGCACCCCGGTAGTGACCTCATGGCACCCCGTTAGTGACCTCATGGCACCCCGGTAGGGAGGAGACCTCATGGCACCCCGGAAGTGACCTCATGGCACCCAGGTAGTGACCTCATGGCACCCTGGTAGTGACCTCATGGCACTCCGGTAGTGACCTCATGGCACCCCGGTAGGGAGGAGACCTCATGGCACCCCGGTAGTGACCTCATGGCACCCCGGTAGTGAGGAGACCTCATGGCACCCCGGTAGTGACCTCATGGCACCCCGGTAGTGACCTCATGGCACCCCGGTAGGGAGGAGACCTCATGGCACCCTGGTAGTGACCTCATGGCACCCCGGTAGTGACCTCATGGCACCCTGGTAGTGACCTCATGGCACCCCGGTAGGGAGGAGACCTCATGGCACCCTGGTAGTGACCTCATGGCACCCCGGTAGTGACCTCATGGCACCCCGGTAGTGACCTCATGGCACCCCGGTAGTGACCTCATGGCACCCCGGTAGGGAGGAGACCTCATGGCACCCTGGTAGTGACCTCATGGCACCCCGGTAGTGACCTCATGGCACCCCAGTAGTGACCTCATGGCACCCCGGTAGGGAGGAGACCTCATGGCACCCCGGTAGGGAGGAGACCTCATGGCACCCTGGTAGTGACCTCATGGCACCCCGGTAGTGACCTCATGGCACCCCGTTAGTGACCTCATGGCACCCCGGTAGAGACCTCATGGCACCCCGGTAGTGACCTCATGGCACCCCGGTAGTGACCTCATGGCACCCCGGTAGTGACCTCATGGCACCCTGGTAGTGACCTCACGGCACCCCGGTAGTGACCTCATGACACCCCGGTAGTGACCTCACGGCACCCCGGTAGTGACCTCATGGCACCCCGGTAGTGACCTCATGGCACCCCGGTAGTGACCTCATGACACCCCGGTAGTGACCTCATGGCACCCCGGTAGTGACCTCACGGCACCCCGGTAGAGACCTCATGGCACCCCGGTAGAGACCTCATGGCACCCCGGTAGTGACCTCATGGCACCCCAGTAGTGACCTCATGGCACCCCGGTAGTGACCTCATGGCTCCCCGGTAGTGACCTCATGGCACCCCGGTAGGGAGGAGACCTCATGGCACCCGGGTAGTGACCTCATGGCACCCCGGTAGTGACCTCATGGCACCCCAGTAGAGACCTCATGGCACCCCGGTAGGGAGGAGACCTCATGGCACCCTGGTAGTGACCTCATGACACCCCGGTAGTGTCCTCATGGCACCCTGGTAATGACCTCATGGCACCCCTGTAGTGACCTCATGGCACCCTGGTAGTGACCTCATGGCACCCCGGTAGTGACCTCATGGCACCCCGGTAGTGACGTCATGGCACCCCGGTAGGGAGGAGACCTCATGGCACCCCGGTAGGGAGGAGACCTCATGGCACCCTGGTAGTGACCTCATGGCACCCCGGTAGGGAGGAGACCTCATGGCACCCCGGTAGGGAGGAGACCTCATGGCACCCTGGTAGTGACCTCATGGCACCCCGGTAGTGACCTCATGGCACCACGGTAGTGACCTCATGGCACCCCGGTAGTGACGTCATGGCACCCCGGTAGGGAGGAGACCTCATGGCACCCCGGTAGGGAGGAGACCTCATGGCACCCTGGTAGTGACCTCATGGCACCCCGGTAGGGAGGAGACCTCATGGCACCCCGGTAGGGAGGAGACCTCATGGCACCCTGGTAGTGACCTCATGGCACCCCGGTAGTGACCTCATGGCACCCCGGTAGTGACCTCATGGCACCCCGGTAGTGACCTCATGGCACCCCGGTAGGGAGGAGACCTCATGGCACCCCGGTAGGGAGGAGACCTCATGGCACCCTGGTAGTGACCTCATGGCACCCCGGTAGTGACCTCATGGCACCACGGTAGTGACCTCATGGCACCCTGGTAGTGACCTCATGGCACCCCGGTAGTGACCTCATGGCACCCCGGTAGTGACCTCATGGCACCCTGGTAGTGACGTCATGGCACCCCGGTAGTGACCTCATGGCACCCCAGTAGTGACCTCATGGCACCCTGGTAGTGACCTCATGGCACCCCGGTAGGGAGGAGACCTCATGGCACCCCGGTAGGGAGGAGACCTCATGGCACCCTGGTAGTGACCTCATGGCACCCCGGTAGTGACCTCATGGCACCCCGGTAGTGAGGAGACCTCATGACACCCCGGTAGTGACCTCATGGCACCCCGGAAGTGACCTCATGACACCCCGGTAGTGACCTCATGACACCCCGGTAGTGACCTCACGGCACCCTAGTTGTGTGGGACCAGAGTTCACTCACGTCCATGGCAGTGTCTGCACTTTTCTGACTGCTTTACCCTTTAAGGGCCGCATGGTGCTTTAATGCATCATGCCTTTTGGTTGTCAAGATGCCTTGTGGCGAGTTAGAGCTACATTCAAGCATCATGACCCGCCTATGGGGTTGATACATTCATGCATCATAACCAGAAAGGCTATAGCACTATGCCTTACCAAGTTTGAGCAGGTCAATAAGAAGTATGCAGGTTGGGGGGGGGGGGTGCTTTGTGTTATGAGTTATAATCTAGGTAAGCTCTACATGTAGACTTGTATTGTACACTTACACGGAAGTCCAGATGTAGGCCTAGATTATACCTCATAACACAAAGCCCCCCCCCCCCACACACACACACAGACCTACACACATACAGGGAGTGAGTCACTAGCTGCACCAAGCAGCCCCCACACTACAACTACTGGTGCTGTGTAATAAATAACCAACACCCATAATAACTCCATAATAACTGCAGTCAGCCCAGCTCACCAAGTGTGGCAGGACGCACCCAATCTATGACTCCTCAGTCCGAGTCAATCAATTATATACTATATATAATACGCAACACATATATTGATTTTAAAATTAATATATCTATACATGGATTTGATAACAGATTATCATTTACGGAGCTATTATTGACAGAAAAATGCATGTTAATATAAAGCTATTCTCCATTTAGATGAGTGTAATATAGCATTTTATTAACATCCCTTTTGCTGTCTAGATCTATTACTAGTTTAATATTAATACCAGCAACAGTATTATCAAATCATGCATCATGTTGTTAGGCACTATTCACCAATTGGCGCAGAATGCCAATATTGACATTCTGCACTACGTTATTTGTAATGGTGCAAGATCGGCACGGGGTACAAATAGCAATGCGGCTGTGAGCACTGTTTCATCTGTATTAAAGTTGTGGTGACAATTGAACCCTAATTTGTTGAGATAGCATAGGCTTAGGAATTTTAAACTATGTCAAATAACTTCTATTTATATAGGATCTCGCATACATTTGTATACAACACATGGCAGATTGGCATTCTGCGCCGATTGGCGAATAGCGCCCAACCATGTCCTTACTAGTAATGGATCATTTTCGAACAAAAAGTGGGGCGGGGCTGAGATATTGTCTATGCCAACGCCCCCTCCTCCCATTAGGTGAACATCTTTTTAATGCATATATTTTTGCTGACAACAGCCCCCTTCCCCCCGTCAAGGGATTCTAGATATGTTGATATCCAACACCAATTGAACCCCCATCCATCCCCTGTTGTTAAAAATGTATACCCCTATCTCTCCCTTACTGGCCTTAGGCTTATACTTTAATTTATAGTTATAATATAAGCTTTGATTATAGACTACAGTCCATTTAAATAAACAGAAGCATGCCATATTTTTGGTGGGGGGGGGGGGGGGCATTTCTCAAAATTCGAACATATATAGTGACATAATCAATTAAATCATTAGTGTGTGTGTGGGGGGGGGGGGGGGTGTCGAGATAACTTTCTGCTAATTGGTGGGGTGGGGGGGGGGGGGGATATTCCCCTCCGCTAGTCCATTGACACAATAAATAATGACTCGGTCCTATTATACTACAATGTATAACTATAATAGTCTATATAAATAGTCTATATATGTAACACGTACAATTAAATCATGGACAAGAGCAAGAAAATAAGACAAGAGAGTAAGAGATTGAATGGAATGACTTGGTGAGTTAGTCTTTTAACTCTTGGTCTTGGTACGTTTTGACGTTGAAGTTGAAGTCTTTATACTCAGAACTCTTGCCAATCTGCCTCTGCGGAGTCTGCCTCTGACTCTGACTCTGAGTCTGATTCATGAAGCCTGGTTGAGGCTCTACGCTAGTCTAGACACTTGTCATATCGCCAACATGTTGCATACGTGAAACAGGGTCAAATGCTGAGTTTATTAACATACAATACACAAATGTCACTTTACAAAACATGAATGGAAATGTGTCAATAGGAGGTGTATTTAGTGAATACGGCGCGCGTCGCCTGTTGTCAAGTAATGCACCCCGGGCCGCGCTCCGACAAGTCCCACAACCCACGACCACCTACCTTCAAGTAGACTTTATAACTTAATTATCCAATCTGAAGGTCCTTTAACGTCAACATCAGCCGCGAATCCATGTGTGTCATTCCTCTGTTATGGGTCCAAGTGTCATTTTGTTTAGAATATCCAAAGAGGTGACAAGTTGAGTAAATCCTAAGAAAGTTTGTAGTTTGTGTCGGAAGTTTACTTTGGTGCGCAGGTGGGTGTGCGCAGCTGGCGCTGGTTGCCGCGAGGCGGCGTCCGAGACGCTTAACGTGCAGCCACAGGACGGCACCAGCGGACGGAGTCAACCACGCCATCGGCAGCTTTCCCGCCCTCAAATCTGCCCGGATAACATGTACAGTCTGTGCGTTCAGTACACTGAGGCAACGTCGGAGTTGAATATCGAATAACATGACTGATCCCAGAGATATCCCCTGCTTGGCCTTTTAAGCTGCCCCGTATTTAAGTGATCACCGATGCTTTATGGCTAACAGATAAAGCCACGTGAAGTTTATAACCTAGATCTGAGACCGGTCATAGGGGGAGATTGGGGACTACGGGACACCTATTAAGGGTTTTTATGCAATTTCTGCCTCACTGGTGACCATAAGCAAATTATCGTTTTACCTACTTTTTAAGCATTCCTCTTTTATATTTAATTGTGTTGAAGAAAAATTTCCTCAAACTCCCATATTAAAGGTACAATGGTTATGGTTCATAATTTCAAAGATTTTGTGACCCGTATCACCACGTAGCAGTTTTTTATTGGGTGCCTCAACTTGAATTTCATTTTGTCGTTTCCTCGCAGCATTCTGATTGGTTGCATCAGGTTGTCCACGTTCTTGGATCGTTTGTACATGTATATCAGCAACTGTCTGTTCGTCCTTGTGTGGAGCTGCTCCAACAGCGCGTCTACATGCAGGTTGTCCACATTGGCGTAGTGCGCATCGTGGATGTTATTGACTATCCAAAGACAATCGTTTTGGATAGTTTGAAGTTTCTTCACAGCCCAATAAGGGCAACTGTCAAGCAGCAGGGGACAGTGCTCAAGGCAGGGCAGTACCATGGTTTTATAGATCATCATGGTTGTTGACTTGTGTGTTTCTTTCCTGGTATTCCACAGTTGAGTGTATTTCCCTTTCACTGTCCCAATTACCGTCTGGAGATGCTGGCAGAATGACAAGTTGCTGTCAATCACTCCCAGGTAGTTGAAGGAGTTCACTACTCCTAACCCAGCTAGCAAAACTCATGTAATTTACATCATTTTTACATCATTTTCTGATTGGTCGTGACATCATTGGATGATGTCAATTGTCGTTCCCAAGATGTCACATACGCAAGAAGTTTTTACGTGTCCCTTTGCATGGGTATTTTACATAAGTATATTTACATTAAAAAACTACATATCAACGATATGTTTGAACATAATAATAATGATGTATATAATTGACCAGCTGTAGGCCTAAAACATGTCTGAAACGTATAAATTTAGACATGTCAAAAAGATGTGATATGGAGATATGTACATGACATGTTGCAGGGATCACATTTATACCAGTTCTGCGTATACCCCCCTCTGAGTAGTGATTATAAATCAGATAGGATATTTAGGATAACTCTGAGAGATTGTAGACATCATATAGTTATGTCCATTTTATGTCAATGTATGACATGTACACAGGCACTCTGCACAGGAAGCAAACACCTGTTCTGTGAAAGACACTTTGCAGGCATTTTCCATTCCATACAGACACATTTATCCTAGCCAGGAGGCCCAGATGTGATATCAGCCCAAAGCCAGAATTTCTTCTTATACAATTTGAAAAGACACAGAAAAGGTGTCCCATTATGTGCCTTGGCTGTCCAACTATAATTCAACCAAGTCACTGTAACACAAGTAACACATTAAATGTTACTGAAGAAATTTAGTCCAGTTTTGTCTCTTATTGCAGTATGTAGAATTGATTTCATCCAACTTTTAATCAAGAATGGGGGAATGCTGATCAAAATGTGATCACATTGCAAAATGAGACGCCTAGTGTTGGAGCTCAGAACTATGATAGGATATAGTAATGTTGACTTATAGATGTCATATTCTGATAAGATTGTGATGTCATAAATATGTTATATTGGAATAAATCCATACTCCTATTATTTTGACGTCACAATCTTGTCAGAATATGACCTATTACAGTTCTGAACTCCAACACTAGGGGTCTCATTTTGCAAGGCTGTCACATTTTGATCAGCATTCAGTCATTCTTCATTGAAAAGTTGGATCAAATTAATTGTATAAACTACAATGAGGGACAAGGTTGGACTAAATTTCCTCTGTGATATATAAGGTGTCACTTGTGTTACAGGGAGTAGTTGAAATATAGTTGGATAACCAAGGCACATGGGTGGACACCTTTTCTGTGTTCTTTGAGATTGTATAAGAAGAAATTCTGGTTTTGGGCTGATATCACATCTGGGCCTCCTGGCTAGGATAAATGTGTCTGTAAGGAATGGAAAATGCCTGCAAAGTGCTTTTCACAGAGCAAGTGTTTGTTTCCTATGCAGAGTGCCCATGGACATGTCATACATTGACATAAAATGGACATGACTATATGATGTCTACAATCTCCCTCAGAGGTATCCTAATTATCCTATCTGATTTATAATCACTACTGGGGAGGGGGTATACTCAAAACTGGTATAAATGTCATCCCTAGAACATGCTTGTAGATATCTCCATATCACATCTTTTTGACGTGTCTATATTTACATGTTTTAGACATCTTTTACAGCTAGTCATATATATGCCATTATTGTTTAGTCCAAAGGTATCACTGATAAATATGTCTCTTTTATATGAATATGTTTATATAAAATACATATAAATATTGTTACATCAAGAACCCATGCAAGGGGACACGTAAAAACTTCTTGCGTATGTGACATCTTGGGAACGAAAAATGATATAATGAAATTACTAGTTATTTTTATGTAAGGTGCTAGCTGGGAAGTCTCTTCCATTCATTCTGATCTCCAAGCCCGTAGTGTTGATGGGTGCAGTCGTGGGGTAGGTCCAGAGAACTTTCGTTTTGTCTTCATTGATTGTTAGCTGGTTGTTGCTGCTCCATATAGTGACGGCTGTCGTATCCTCTTGAAGGAGGGTCTATACTCGTGCTGGCGTGTTCGCTGAGCACACCAACACTAAGTCGTCAGCATATATGTATCCTGTTGTGTTCTGGATGGCCATTTCTACGTCGTTGATGTACAGCAGAAACAAGAGTGGCCCCAGTACGGACCCAAATTAGTGTTATATGTCTATTCTTGTTGAGAGAATTAGCCAAATATGGCAAAAATGGAGTGTTTACATCATTGCCAGGGTAACCAGGTTAATTAAATCTTTGTAGAAAAAATATATACAAATTGCCGTAGGGATTGCCTTTGACATAAAAATGGGGTCGGGGTAATCCTGGACAACACACAAATAGTGGCGTCAATTCCTAGACACTTCACAGAAAATAACCAAACCATTGGGCTATAGTTAATGTCCTATACAAACATAGCGTTTTAGTATACTTAAATGGGGTCCAACATTCGCCTTCTACACTCCTACTCTGTGGGTAAACTAGTCAGAGGTAGGCTTCCGCCCAAAGATAACGCAAGGGTAGTGAGATCCAGCTTTATTTGATGTTGTGGATGTTATAATATATATAGAGCACTTTCACAGGTATATGTTATAATCACAGCCTTCCCTTCATATATATAGAGATATGTACATCATTTCTATCATTTAGCTCCAGGGCTTGCATTGATAATTATACGCGACGGCCTTAGTCAAGGCAAAGTATACATATAAATATCCAGCAGGAATCCTTTAGGGACTCCAGAATGTATAAGTCTCCGCGCAATCAACCAATAAATACTTTCAACTTGATTTCAATTAGGTTATTATATGTCCACATCATAATCGTCAACATGTCTCGAAGACGACCTTATACGCTTCTCTATGATACCGACGGATCTGATAGCGGTTTTACGAGAACACAGGTGCAATCTAATGGTTACTCTCCGGTCACCACTATGGATCCGGGGTATACACATACTATCAGTTTCCAATTCATCAGGTCGGCCAGTCTAAACAATTGGCTCTCCAGCTCCATACTTATAAAACCGGTATACTGTATCACTAACTCCATGGTTCTCTCCAGAATATAGGACTCCAGGTTAGCATGTGAATAGAACATTCAATGTACAATTCCGGTGGCAATGTCGTTACTCAATAACTCCAATTGAAACGTTACACCTAAATGCACAGATTCCAATGATCCATATTTCCCAACGTCTAGATCACGGGACCGTTGTTAGTCAATGTTAAACCGATGTTAAACCTTTAGAACCACACACATACTCCTCAGGAGTTACACAGTGCCATCTGGTCTTCTCGATCGTACTCCCCCAAACGCTCACTGATAACTGACTGCGCTTTCCTTTCCCCCTAGGCTTATACTTGTTTCTTTTACTTTATTTCAGCTTCCCTTCATGACCACACCCAGCACCTATTGATTGCTCGTCAGCGTCATCTCTCATCTCTATTGACTGGCCATTAGGCGGCCCTACTCAAGACCATCCTGAATAAATTAGGCAGGGGATGGTCGCAGCCATGTTGTGTTCGGGGCCGGCCTTCAGCCTGTGTCGTCGCCTACCCCCTATGCTGCTCTCGAGGCCCTAGTGATCGCCTCCTTCCCCAGCTACCCCACCTGCTGCCCCTGAGGCCCTGGTTAACCGCCTCCTTCACTACCTACCCCACATGCTGTTCTCGAAGACCCCGGCCACGGACATCCTGGTCATATGGATTTTAACCCCGACGCATAGCCCCATTTGCCTGTACTACTTGCTCCCATCGCTGAGGCCGCGTTCCCCATTCGCCGTTCGTCTTCCCGATCTTAGCCTATCTCCTGACCTGGATTTTATACCGCTGTTATCTTTCCCACCAGCTGTGTCAGCCCGGATCCTAGTTTATTTGTTGCTTTCCTGCTCGGGCTCTAGACCCTGGCCACAGAGCTGAATATATTTAGTCCATATAACTTTGACTCTTATTGTGGCCAAGTCTACCATTACAGGACCTTATAACATTATTTATACATGTTCCTTATATTCGTTATTTACTGCGTGGCCCGCGTACTGGGCTTGCCCGATTTACATGTGACTTAATGTATGCGACGACTTTTTTTTCTCTTATTATATTAATCTCACTGTACTTGTATCTTAAAGTGTACTGCTTCCCCCCACTTATTCAATGTATATCTACTATACCCATACATATTCATACATATATATGTACATTTTTGCCCGTTCCCTTATGTTATATTATACATTATTTATCAATCAATAAATATATCCTCCCAACCTTTTTGCTCTTCTTTAGTTTTCCACTATAACCCACCATATTTTGTTTTATTAGCTATTGGTATTTTATCTTTAGCACCTGAAACCTGAAAAAATAAAATAAAATGAAAACAAATCAATTTCATGCGCCTGTGGAATCACGGGTGGTCGCGAGTATGTAAATGGACCTTTAAAATTCCATTTGACCACTGACAGGATGGACGTCCCCCCCCCCCCACAGAGGGCCTGTTTTTCATTATACATGTACCTCCCCCTATATCTACTAAGACTATTTTAATCCCTCATGAGGAAATGGGGCATATAAAATGAGGACCCCTCTTCAGGGTAGGGATGTAAATACATGGGTATAAGTCGACAAAGACGAGACAATCTTCTTAAGAGGCTAGCCAAAAAAAGAGGTATGTTTCAGGTAACATGGAAAGAAAATGTAGGGTCGGTAAGTCGGATTTCTTTTTGATTTTTTGACTCTTTTTTTTTAAATATGAAAGTACCAGCCAGCTTCTCCGAAGACCCTAAAATTGACCAAAAAAGAGTAAAATTACGAAATTTCCCCAAAATTGCATAAAAAACGTAAGCTCGGCCCTGTTTTGATAGAATCGGTCGGGTGACCTGAAACAAACCTTTTTTTTGGCCTAACCTGATAACAGGATGTCTTTGTACAATGGCGAAAGAGACCAATGTTGGGCTCCTACTCGTATTAGGTGATAGAGAGTAAAGTCCTTAGTTGTGTCTTCAGCTGGTCTTTATTGTAGGAATAATAGAGAGAGGTACAGTGTAACTGGTAGTCTGTTCTAGATTGGAGGAGTGAGACCCTCCTCTGGTATGTGTATCTGGCTCGGGGTATCTGGTGAGTGGGTGGGCCATGGGTTTCCCCTTAATGGGTTTGTTACCATTTTAGGAAGGTACACGCAGAGGGTTCCTCATGAGCTGCTCCTCCCAACGTCACCGTCCGATGACGTGGGTGGGAGAGACTCAGAGGGTAGTCACCATGCACTGATGCATTTGATGGGAGAATGCTACTAATACAGGAACAGTGCAAAGCTATTATTACTGTAGGATAGTAGAATGTTGGTTACCAGGACTTATTACAATTGTAACAATTATATGTGATAATGAGAAATGGGTATGCAACAATGGCGGTGGATACTTCCCTGTGCAGTATTCTGCACAAATGCACGTGTAGTTCTGTCATAAGTTACCTTTTTTTAAAACAATTTTATTTATTTTGACTTCCATCCTTGATCAACATGATCTACCTGATAAATTTTCTGGCCCACCTATCAATAGGCCTACATTGCTTTAATAATTACAAAGAATTCCTTTAATCAGGAAAATGCCAATTCATTGAGAAATATTGAAACCATGTGATATTACATCAAAATGTTATAGGTGAGCTTAGGAGATTCTTATTATAATTCTTTGTCATATTGGAATGTTTTTATCTACCGTACCATCGCGATTAAGCGCCAGGGCGCTCTTCAATTTGACGGGACTCTTACACAGGCGCTTAGACAAGACAGGAGGGGTCGGAAATTTTCACGCCCCCCCCCCAAACCCACCACCCTGTAATTAATAAATGAACACTCCCATATCGCGACGGTACGGTATATGATCAAAAATCTGCATTGAAGCTGCATCTGTTTGGGCGGCAAACGCTGCACAGGGCGTCTGTTATCCGGTGAGTAGCGTCGTCTGCTACCGGAAGTACAAACCGCGCCTGCGTCAAAATTTACCGCGAACATCGAAGTTGCGCCAAAATGGTTTGTTTACAATCGGAGAGGTAGATTTTTCTTTAATAACATCCACAATATCAACTTGATTTCTGTAGATTAGATAAAATATACATCCACCAATTTGGATTTACGCCGTCATGGTCGGAGAAACGGATGAACTGTTGGCAAACTCACAAAACCAGGTAAGTTGTTGCTCGGGAACCCGCTCCTTTCTCACAATGTCGCTCAGGGTCTCGGTTCAACTTGAGGCCACACATAGACTCACAGCGACACAGACTCACTCCAGTCTGGGCCCCAGTCTGGGGTTCTCTTTGTGGTGATTGCTTGCTGTTGTGACTGTAGTGTCAACAGATAGACCCTGTGTGTTAAATCTATTGTTCGCAGGGTGTGTATTCGAAGTTTCACGAGTGATTTTACTATCAGAAAAAACATTGTGAGTTAGGCCTACTCAAGTCAAAGACATGGGAAGCACTATCGTAATACCCTTACTCTGTGCTCAAGTTAGCTACGTTATTGAGACAAAGCAAACGCAAAAGCCTTGAAAAGGCAAAGCAAACAAAGTAGATATATTCATTTAATAATTCATGATAATGATATTTATTCTTATTAGGGGGCTTAGCAGCCTTGGCTGGGAGCAGCTGCCCTTCTGCCCAATACACATTTTAATTACGGTAGTCGGTACCCCTTTACTAGTGTTCATTTATTAGTTACCTGGGGGGATGTAAAAAAAGCCCCTTATTAGCAAAAAAAGCCTGCGCCTTACTATAGTTCAAAGACAAAGGGGGGGCGAAATGTTCCACGCGCTCTCGAGGGGGGGGGGGGGGGCGTAAAAAATTGTCACCCCTCCGCGCGAAATATCACCACCCCACCCCTGTAATTAATGTGTATTCCCTGTGTGCGGAGAACCCTGCCAATGGGCATTCTGTGAAAGTACTTTTTTTCATGGGTGTAAATTTTCGCGGAAGAGTGAAATTCGGCAATTTCGCGGGTATTTATTCCATACTTAAGCATATAACAATTTCGTGGTAACCCCAGATTCCAGTTTGGCGCGCCTAACCTCGCCAATAGTGGAAACGACCCGTGGTCGTTTCCTTCCATAAAAAGTTCGTGGATTTTTCATTTACATACCCAGCGAAATAAAGTACTTTCACAGTACCGGAATTGTAAAGGCGACAAAACTTGAGGGGTCACTTGGACTACTGTGATTGTCACTAACCAAGCTGTATTGGCAGCCGCTGCCCATATGCCCGGGGCATCATGCTGGTGGTCTTCCTTGTGATCTCTCTGAGAATCACGTCTGAGATATCAAAGGCTGTGGTTTGTCTGGCCCTGCCTGCTATGGTAGGCCTACTAGCCCAGGTAGGTAGGACCAGGCAAATAAAAAAAACACTTGGTATCCTTCGAAAAGAGTAGGGGATGTGCCCTGGTAGCGGTTTTCTCCCTCACCTCATAGATGCGGTCACTGCTGTATTGGGCAAGCAGCATGTAAATATCTGTCCTACTGCAAGGCAGACTACCACTATTTGTGGATGACTCCTTGCCAACTTGAGATAAGTCTGGGGCTTCAATGAACACTTGGACGTCAAGCATATACATCAAATCAAATTAAATCTGTTCATGTTCCTCCTATACAGAAGATGTCTGTGCTGGGTGAGATCCCGGCCGTGCAGAACACGGGAGGTGACGTCAAGGATGACGTCATGAACGTCAAGGATGACGTCATGAACGTCAAGGATGACGTCATGAAGGACCAGAACGCCAACATGCAGGAGGAGGGGATGGAGGAGAGTGAGGAGGACGAGCCCATCGTCAGGACCAAGTCACACAAGAAGGTAGGGCCGGATTTACAGGTGTTTCCAGTACTTAATATGGTGAAAAACGCAAGGAAGGATTGCACCATACCGCTTTTTTTAAATGAATTTTTTGATTTGGGATATTGGCCAAAATTACATTTGAAAAAGTTAAAATATCCAAAAATGTCTAGGAAAAAAAAGACTTGTGAGGGGCCCTGCTTTATATTTTGCACAGAAATATAAGTTGATAATAGAGTAGTTGGAAGCAGCAGAATAATCCGTTTCCCTACAATACAGTATTTGACATAACATGGCCGCAAAAGGGACAGGAAATTTCCCGGGAAATGTAGCTTTATACATCATTTAATGTTGAACGTTGTGTTTCAGGTGTCACGTCACATCCTGGACGACTCGGACAGTGAGGGGGAGGAGAGCGGGAGGCCGACCGCCGCACCAGCCGGCAGCCAGGGTACGAGCACCCAGGTCTAACCTTAACAGGGGGGGGGGGGAGGCCGCCACACCAGCCAGCAGTCAGGGTACAGCCAGGTCTAACCTTAACAGGGGGGGGGGAGGCCGCCACACCAGCCAGCAGTCAGGGTACGAGCACCCAGCCAGGTCTAACCTTAACAGGGGGGGGGGGGGAGGCCACCACACCAGCCAGCAGCCAGGGTACGAGCCCCCAGCCAGGTCTAACCTTAATAGGGGGGGGGGAGGCCGCCACACCAGCCAGCAGCCAGGGTACAAGCACCCAGCCAGGTCTAACCTTAATAGGGGGGGGGAGGCCGCCACACCAGCCAGCAGTCAGGGTACGAGCACCCAGCCAGGTCTAACCTTAACAGGGGGGGGGGGGGAGGCCGCCACACCAGCCGGCAGCCAGCAGCCAGGGTACAAGCACCCAGCCAGGTCTAACCTTAATAGGGGGGGGGGAGGCCGCCACACCAGCCAGCAGTCAGGGTACAAGCACCCAGCCAGGTCTAACCTTAACAAGGGGGGGGGAGGAGGCCACACCAGCCAGCAGCCAGCAGCCAGGGTACAAGCACCCAGCCAGGTCTAACCTTAATAGGGGGGGGGGAGGCCGCCACACCAGCCAGCAGTCAGGGTACGAGCACCCAGCCAGGTCTAACCTTAACAGGGGGGGGGGGGGAGGCCGCCACACCAGCCGGCAGCCAGCAGCCAGGGTACAAGCACCCAGCCAGGTCTAACCTTAATAGGGGGTGGGGAGGCCGCCACACCAGCCAGCAGTCAGGGTACGAGCACCCAGCCAGGTCTAACCTTAACAAGGGGGGGGGAGGAGGCCACACCAGCCAGCAGCCAGCAGCCAGGGTACAAGCACCCAGCCAGGTCTAACCTTAATAGGGGGGGGGGAGGCCGCCACACCAGCCAGCAGTCAGGGTACAAGCACCCAGCCAGGTCTAACCTTAACAGGGGGGGGGGGGAGGCCGCCACACCAGCCGGCAGCCAGCAGCCAGGGTACAAGCACCCAGCCAGGTCTAACCTTAATAGGGGGGGGGGAGGCCGCCACACCAGCCAGCAGTCAGGGTACGAGCACCCAGCCAGGTCTAACCTTAACAAGGGGGGGGGAGGAGGCCACACCAGCCAGCAGCCAGCAGCCAGGGTACAAGCACCCAGCCAGGTCTAACCTTAATAGGGGGGGGGGGAGGCCGCCACACCAGCCAGCAGTCAGGGTACGAGCACCCAGCCAGGTCTAACCTTAACAAGGGGGGGGGAGGAGGCCACACCAGCCAGCAGCCAGCAGCCAGGGTACAAGCACCCAGCCAGGTCTAACCTTAATAGGGGGGGGGGAGGCCGCCACACCAGCCAGCAGCCAGGGTACGAGCACCCAGCCAGGTCTAACCTTAACAGGGGGGGGGGGGGGAGGCCGCCACACCAGCCAGCAGCCAGGGTACAAGCACCCAGCCAGGTCTGACCTTAATAGGGGGGGGGGGGGGAGGCCACAGCAGCCAGCAGCCAGGGTACAAGCACCCAGCCAGGTCTAACCTTAATAGGGGGGGGGAGGCCGCCACACCAGCCAGCAGTCAGGGTACGAGCACCCAGCCAGGTCTGACCTTAACAGGGGGGGGGAGGCCACCACACCAGCCAGCAGCCAGGGTACGAGCACCCAGACAGGTCTAACCTTAACAGGGGGGGGGGAGGCCACCACACCAGCCAGCAGCCAGGGTACGAGCACCCAGTCAGGTCTAACCTTAACAAGGGGGGGGGGGGGGGAGGCCAACACACCAGCCAGCAGCCAGGGTAGGAGCACCCAGCCAGGTCTAACCTTAACAAGGGGGGGGGGGGAGGCCGCCACACCAGCCGGCAGCCAGGGTACGAGCACCCAGCCAGGTCTAACCTTAACAAGGGGGGGGGAGGCCGCCACACCAGCCAGCAGCCAGGGTAGGAGCACACAGGTCTAACCTTAACAAGGGGGGGGGGGGAGGCCGCCACACCAGCCGGCAGCCAGGGTACGAGCCCCCAGCCAGGTCTAACCTTAACAAGGGGGGGGGGGAGGCCGCCACACCAGCCGGCAGCCAGGGTACAAGCACCCAGCCAGGTCTAACCTTAACAGGGGGGGGGGGGGCCACCACACCAGCCAGCAGCCAGGGTACGAGCACCCAGCCAGGTCTAACCTTAACAGGGGGGGGGGGGGGGAGGCCGCCACACCAGCCAGCAGCCAGGGTACGAGCACCCAGCCAGGTCTAACCTTAACAGGGGGGGGGGGGGGGAGGCCGCCACACCAGCCAGCAGCCAGGGTACGAGCACCCAGCCAGGTCTAACCTTAACAGGGGGGGGGGGGGGGAGGCCGCCACACCAGCCAGCAGCCAGGGTACAAGCACCCAGCCAGGTCTAACCTTAACAAGGGGGGGGGGGAGGCCGCCACACCAGCCAGCAGCCAGGGTACGACCACCCTGCCAGGTCTAACCTTAACAGGGGGGGGGGGGGGGGGGGTGGTGGATTTGGGGAGAGGGCCACAAAAATATCAACGAAAAGGCCCGGGCTGAGATGAGTCGGCCGTGGATTTGGACCTATTTTTTTGGACGGGAGGGGGGGGGGGGGCTTAAGTGCAAATAAATTCCCAAAAGTCTATGATATACTGTTTATTTCTCCTAAGGCCAGACCGAAAAAAAAAGTTTTGTCAATGGATTTCGCCCACCTTATTTTCGGAAATGGATTTTTTTTTTCTGAAAAAAAAAGTCAATAAATTTCGCTCACCTCATTTTTTCAAAAATCAAGAATCTTTTTTTTTTTTCTAAACTTTTTCTCATGATTCCAGCAGATCAACCAAATTAATATTTATTGCCATGAGTTCCCTTAAAATTCGCTCGCACCATTTTTTCAAAAGTCAAATCCATTGACCATATCCATTGAAATATCTCTCTAAATTGATAGTGTTTCTGAGTTCTTAAATTTGTCTTGTTTAGCATCCAATGATAGTACGGCTGGAAGCGACACAGAAGACAAGGAAAACGCTCCCGTCTCAACAACGGTAGGTTTGAGTACCATAAATTCCCGCGTATTACCCGCTGGTTGTACGCGAACCGAATTCAGTGTTCATTTGATACCAATTTACGGTAGTTATTAATGTGCTGTAAATTGCCGCTTATATATCCAGCACATTGTGTATAACCCAGACTTGTCAAGGACCTACACAACTACTACCGTAAATTCCCGCATACTACCCGCGGGTTGTACGCGAACCAAAGTCAGCTTTCATTTGATACCAGACATGCCTATATAGGGTGCGGGTTATACGAGGGTTTTTATCATTATAGCACAGTACTAAAATAAACATTTCCAGATCCAAAAACGGGTTATAGGATTCTTCTGAGTTGGGGGTGCGGGTTATACGCGAGATGCGGGTAGTACGCGGAATTCACGGTAGTAACTACTGTAGTACACCTTAAGGAGGCAGCGGGAATGTAGGCCTCCATGTTCCTACAGAAATAGGAGGGTCGGACCTCAACACGGTACTTCATATCTGGGACCTCGTTAGGCTAATGTACATGTAGGTGTAAGGAAGTAAATACAAAGGGGGGGGGGCAACATTTCATTGCAATGCAATACTTATGCGCCCTATAACAGTGTAACATTGCTTTGATACTTGTATTTATGTGTCCACAGAAGAAGAAGCGGGTGGTGTCACGTCTTGACAGTGACAGTGACAGTGATGTAGACAACGACACTCAACACAAACCCAACACTCCCTCCAACACGGTATGTCTACTGTCTAAACTATCTTAATAATATATTGAAAATTATAAAAAAATATAATGATTACTCAGGGATGAAAGTCTTCAAGTTTTTCCCTGAAATCAAGTTTTTTTTTAATCAAAAAAATATAATCAGGATTAGGATATATTTGATAATTACTCAATATAAACTCAAACAAACTTATTTTGTTTGTGTAATCCTATGATAAGACAGCAGAATCATCACTGGTTCATCCTCAGTGGTCCTACCCATACACAGACAGGCTACACCACACTGATCTCAGTGTCAAGTTTTTCTCAGCCAATTTCAAGTTAACTTGAGAAACCTTGAAGCCCTCTCTCTCCTCTATAGTCCTATGCATTTACACTCTTCACATGAGGCTTAGCCACTGAAACTAAGGTGCTATGCATGGAGAGTGTATGGACAGATTTCTCATTCTCCTCAGCAGGAGATAACGTCCATGATCACATGGACATGACAAATGCTTCTCCTCAGCAGGAGATGACGTCCAGGAGAATATAGACATGACAAATCCTGCTGCACAGCACTAGATATATGTGTCTATAGATGCATAAACATTCATATGCTCTATAATGTAGTTATGAGGTATGTTATATCTTCAAGTTTTTTTGACATAGTCGACTTTCATCCCTGATTACTAAACTTGTTTTCAATAGAATAAGTACCGTAAAACCCCTCCTTTAAGACTACCCCGCCTTTAAGACGACCCCCTATTTTCAGATAAAAATCTGCCTTTGAAGAGAAATAAATCCCGAAATAAATCTGTCTTGTCTTTTATGGTACATGTCTTGTATGTTGTGTCTTCTGGGTAAAATACTGTATACTTCAAAGCAGGTTGTGTTGGGAACGTTTGACCAACCGACCCCATGATCACTACTGCAGCAAATACACTGGGCACAATAATACCCCCTCCCCCCCTTTTGATTTCCTTGATAGATTTGTTAACGTTCAATAACATTCCTTTAGCCATGTATGTATTTTGATTGTTTGTTTTTTAAACTATGCACAGAAAAAGAAGCGCGTGGTTTCCGGCCTGGACAGTGACAGTGATGGGTCGGCAGCTGATGACGTCCCGCTACGCAGCAAACCTAAAGGTAACTAACCATGTAAAGGCTGTCTGGTTGTCATGATGCGTGAATGCACTATGACGACAAAGGGCATAGTGCCTTAATGCCCTCTGCCCTTCCAGTTTCATGTTCTCAGGTTACTGGGTTTGTATATAGAGTAACTAACCAGGACCGCGTTCAGACTTTATGGTGAAAACAGCCATCTCTATGTGGTTATACTCTTATTTTATTTCGCGCTGTACATTTTATTAAAAAAAAGTAAAGTGCCAATATTTATCCAATATACCGTAAATCCCCACCTTTAAGACGACCCCTCCTTTAAGACGACCCCCTAGTTTGAGAAAAAAAATTCGTCTTGTAGGAATAAGCCTTTAAAATCGATTTCTCCTTAATCTAGTATAATAAAACCCCACCTTTAAGACAACCCCCTACTTTTGAGAATGTACGGAAAATAAATCCCCAAATAAAATCTGTCTTAAAGGCGGGGTTTTACGGTAGTTGTTCAACAACCATATTTCAAAATCCGCGCGAAATTGTACTTTTAAACAAATTTGCAAAAATTTGTACCAGCGGAAATATCCGTTTACAGTACCTATTAGCGTACAACTCTGTCTATATTCTGCATTCATGCACCATGCGACGTGTATAGTGGTAAAGACGGGTCTGTCTGTATACTGCATTCATGCACCATGCGATGTGTATAGTGGTAAAGACGGGTCTGTCTGTATACTGCATTCATGCACCATGCGACGTGTATAGTGGTAAAGACGGGTCTGTCTGTATACTGCATTCATGCACCATGCGACGTGTATAGTGGTAAAGACGGGTCTGTCTGTATACTGCATTCATGCACCATGCGACGTGTATAGTGGTAAAGACGGGTCTGTCTGTATACTGCATTCATGCACCATGCGACGTGTATAGTGGTAAAGACGGGTCTGTCTGTATACTGCATTCATGCACCATGCGACGTGTATAGTGGTAAAATAGTGATCTCACGTTGTTGTGTTCCTCCAGCCGGGTCTGACAGTGACGACAGCGGGAGTGACGCGGGCAGTAAGAGGACGTCAGGCAGCGACAGTGACGGCAGTAACCATGGTAACACCGACAGTGACGACGACGCAGACCCGCCCGAACTCACCGAGGAACTCAAGAAGAAACTGGCCAAGGTGAGACCAGGGCACTGGTGGTGCAGGCATACTGAGAATACATGGAGAGGGACAGATGTGTCATGTATCTGATACCTAACAAGTACAGTTAGACAGGGGAAGGAGGCAAAGAACTTAATGTACCGTAAAACCTCCCGTATAAGCTGCACCCTGACTATAGAGCAATCCTGTAAGCCGCACCAGCCATCTGATTACGGTGACTTTAGTAGTTTATTATGATAGCAAAAACTTGTGTATAAGCCACAACCTGACTCTGTGGCGATGCTATAAGCCGCACCAGCGATCTGACTCGCGTACTAGCTGCGGCCTGTAAGCGAGGTTTTACGGTAGTTGAAATGCATCTTTTTACTTCGGGGTAACTTTACACTAGGTCAGGTATAACTCTTTGGGTACCTTTTACGTAATGTGGTTATCAGGTGGGTAACTCTTTGTGCACCTTGACAGGGGGCGGCTAAGAAGGGGAAGAAGGCGAGTTACAGCCGGAAAGCCAAGACAGACGCCATCAGTGAGATCCACGCCGAGACCCAGCGCATTGTCAGGGGTAAGTCATAATGCTGTGTTACCGAAATAACACCGGTACATCGGATTTCCCGATGTAGAATCGTAATGGCCGAAGTGAGGCCATCGGACACCAGCCATGATGGCCGGCCATGACCTCAACAGTGAAAGAATTACTCCTATATAAAGCAGAGTTATTGCCACGTAAACATTTAATTGATTTACACATTTTAATCAATTCGATATGCTATTGAAAAGAATTTGCATCTGTATTGCCACATACTGATGGAAATGACATCAAAGTAAAGTGATGTGGCCTGTGTAGAAGGTAAATGGTGTAAGATGTCTCAGGTTTGGTAGTGAATATAGCGTACAGTACAGTTGTGTTGTTTTGTTGTAACAGAGTCGGAGGTGCGTCTGCCGTACCACAACCCGCGGCCTCTCGGCTTGTCGGCCATCTTGGCTCGGGCCCAGCAGAAACAGGAGCACCTCGGCAACCTCAAACGGTGAGTGTCAAAAACACCGCCCGAGTCACAAGACGTACTTGGCTGTAATGGCCTGTTTATACCTGCTCCTCAAGACATTTCTAGACCCTGTTACCCCTTGCGCTTCTACAGAGACCTGCGCTCATGTATTATATTGAGTCCATTAAAGAGATAGTCGGAGTTTCAGGTCGGGTCCTAGACCTACACTTGAACCAAACCTGCGCTCATTTGAGACTCCAGCGCTTAAACAGGCCATTACGGTACCTGAAAATCACACTTACAAGCTCAGATTGTAATGCGGCAATCTATCTCTTACATGGTACCCCGGACTACTGAATCTGTCAGATTTTCTAACATTCTAGATAGGCATTGTCACCCTGCTATTTTACCTAATTCATTCATACATATACTTCAGATTGTCTATACAAATCCTGAAACACACCATTTCTGCTGTAAAATAGCTTTTCACAAAGATGACAGCTCACCTTGTTTGTAAACAACATTTCAAAATCCCAACTGCCATGCCCAAAATTGTGTACCGAATTTAGCTTTAATAGTGTTAATTATAGACCTTATTGTGACATATTCTTTTAGAATATTGTATTCTCATATGAATTGAATCGAATACTGTTACTATTTAGTGAGGCATTTTAGATTTCTAGCCGAAAAATGGCTGGACTACATTATGTAATGTATGTGCACATGGACTTAGCTGTAAAAGGGCGCGCGAGGATACACCCACCATGTGAAGTGGTCCATAATGACCGAGTCAAGTCCCGCATTTGAGTTGACGAGGTGGCCCGGATGCCTGAAAATGTAGGATTTTAAATAATGATTGCACTCTTCTCAGTTCAGCCCCAGAAAAAATGCAAAAAAAAATTATTCAAAAAATTCTCAGAAAAGTCGGCCTTTCTTGTTCTGTAGTGCAATGTTGTGCAACATTGATTTCTGGTGTTTAGTTTTATCGCTGATCAGTTGGAGTTCATGCCCGGCTCACACAGTCCCGGAGTGGCTGCTTAAGGCTACACCAAAAAAAAAATTTGGTCTAAGGATTTTCATTTTGAAAAACTGGTTCGAGCGAGCGATTGTTTTTTAAAAAAAATTTCCAAATTTTTTTTTTGTGTGCGGATTTTAACCCTATATTAAGTGGAGCGGGGGCAAATTTTTTTTTTTGAGGGAAACATTTTTGCAAACTCCCAAATTTGGCTAGCGATCAGAAAAAGGCCACCAAAAAAAAAAAATCAAAAAAAAAAATCAAATTTCTCAAAAAATGGTGCGGGCGCATCCGTAGACACTTTAAAAAAAAAAAAAAATTTGCATTTTCGAAAATATGGTGCGGGAAATCCGCAGACCAACTTTTTTATTTGGTGTGGCCTAAAGTTAAAGTACTTAATGTCAAGTTACCGTACAGCAGGATTGATGGTTGTTTTTTGTCTCAGGGCGTGGAAGACTCCTCCCCCGACCACCGTGTGTGCTGACGGCAAACAGTCGTTAATCAGCCGCGCCACCGCGCTACTCGCCGCCAAGACCTCCCCAACCGGCAACAAGACCTCCCCGACCGGCGCCAAGACCTCACCTAGCGGCGCCAAGACCTCCCCTAGCGGCGCCAAGACCTCCCCTAGCGGCGCCAACCCTGACACCAGCGAGGGGGAGCTCACTGTGACACCACTAGACCTGGGCGACACGCAGGGCGACACGCAGGGGGAGACGAGTAAAGACGACGTGTCACACCCAGCCCAGACCTCAGTCAGTATGGAGGAGGATGACGACCTGCCCGACATTCCACCCACCGCCACCACCACCACCCAGACCACCCCCGAGGCAGCCGCTACCAACCACACAACCCCTGAGGCGGCCCCCGCTCACAGCGACATGACACACACACAACACAAGACGCCTGAGGCTGCTGAGGTCACCGCGGCACCACACACAGACACAGCACACACAGAGACAGCACACACAGAGACCCCCCAGCAGGGACCGCTACCTACAGACACCTCTGTGTTGTTAAACACTCCGTCAGCCAAGACGCCTGCAGTCAGCAAGACGCCCGTGTCCTCCTCCCGCCGGCCGCGCACCATGCTGACCCCCCAGCTGGCACACCTGGGGGTGGCGCCCCGTCTGAGCGGGGGGCCCGACACCTTCATAGACCTGGACATGGACTCTAGCAGCACGACCCCCCGACCCCCCGGGGTGCTGGATCTCATGGACCGGCTCGTCAAACACTCGGCCACTCGCGGCAAGAAGGGGGGCAAGGACGTAGAGGTCAGGTAGGTGATCACCGGGGGATGGGGGGAGTAATGACTTGTATCTGTGATTCCTACTTTAAAAAGAAGTCCTGGTAATGTAATAGCCCCAAAAAATGGGTTGTTGTTGGTAGGTTGATATATTTTTTTTAATTTTGAGAGCAAATTTCCACCTACTTCTTGACTCGAATTTCTCAACTGAATTTAGCAACATCTCAACTAGATTCCCTATATTTTGTGGACCAAAGAGTGGCTAATTACTGTCATGTTGAACATTTATGTACATCAAGGTAATAATAATTTATCATGATCCTGATTTATATTATTACAGTACTGTGGAGAAGGTGCAGCTAGAAGGACAGCGGGAGGAGTGTAGGGGGTGTGTATGTATGATGTGGTTATAGGTTCTGTGTTACATTATTACAGTACTGTGGAGAAGGTGCAGCTAGAAGGACAGCGGGAGGAGCTGCAGCTGAAGAAGATGACAGTCCACATCACGGGGGAGGAGGAGCAGAGCCCCGCCGGAGACAAACCTGGTAAGGCCATTTTATTCTGATAACTTGGATTAGATTTACGGATCCGCCGATGGAAATTTTGACCATTTGCAAAAAAATAATCTTTTACCCCTGCCCCTCCGGGATTTTTTTTTGCGAATTTGACCCCCCAAAAAAGTATATGCTGACGAGCAAAGAGCCTTTCAATCTGGATATTTCCCTATAGGTGCCAAGCTGACCTCCCTAAAGCTGACATACAGCTCCATAATACCCCTCTGTAACTGTCTGTAGGTGCCAAGCTGACATACAGCCCCATAATACCCCTCTGTAACTGTCTGTAGGTGCCAAGCTGACATACAGCCCCATAATACCCCTCTGTAACTGTCTGTAGGTGCCAAGCTGACCTCCCTAAAGCTGACATACAGCCCCATAATACCCCTCTGTAACTGTCTGTAGGTGCCAAGCTGACCTCCCTAAAGCTGACATACAGCCCCATAATACCCCTCTGTAACTGTCTGTAGGTGCCAAGCTGACCTCCCTAAAGCTGACATACAGCCCCATAATACCCCTCTGTAACTGTCTGTAGGTGCCAAGCTGACCTCCCTAAAGCTGACATACAGCTCCATAATACCCCTCTGTAACTGTCTGTAGGTGCCAAGCTGACCTCCCTAAAGCTGACATACAGCCCCATAATACCCCTCTGTAACTGTCTGTAGGTGCCAAGCTGACCTCCCTAAAGCTGACATACAGCTCCATAATACCCCTCTGTAACTGTCTGTAGGTGCCAAGCTGACCTCCCTAAAGCTGACATACAGCTCCATAATACCCCTCTGTAACTGTCTGTAGGTGCCAAGCTGACATACAGCCCCATAACACCCCTCTGTAACTGTCTGTAGGTGCCAAGCTGACGTCCCTAAAGCTGACATACAGCTCCATAATACCCCTCTGTAACTGTCTGTAGGTGCCAAGCTGACATACAGCCCCATAATACCCCTCTGTAACTGTCTGTAGGTGCCAAGCTGACATACAGCCCCATAATACCCCTCTGTAACTGTCTGTAGGTGCCAAGCTGGCATACAGCCCCATAATACCCCTCTGTAACTGTCTGTAGGTGCCAAGCTGACATACAGCCCCATAATACCCCTCTGTAACTGTCTGTAGGTGCCAAGCTGACCTCCCTAAAGCTGACATACAGCTCCATAATACCCCTCTGTAACTGTCTGTAGGTGCCAAGCTGACCTCCCTAAAGCTGACATACAGCCCCATAATACCCCTCTGTAACTGTCTGTAGGTGCCAAGCTGACATACAGCCCCATAATACCCCTCTGTAACTGTCTGTAGGTGCCAAGCTGACATACAGCCCCATAATACCCCTCTGTAACTGTCTGTAGGTGCCAAGCTGACGTCCCTGAAGCTGACCCTGGCACAGAAGATGCGAGAGAAGCGTGAGTCGGCGCGGCAGGCGAGGTGTCAGATGTACGCGCTGGACAATGAGGAAGGGTTCATGGCCGACGAGGAGGAGGAGGCAGAACTCACCGACGGGGACGAGACCGACGACGAACCTGGGGAGGAACCCGAGGAGGAACCCGAGGAGGAGGATATGGATGAGGACGGCTACACCGCTACAGAGAAAGCTGATAAAATTGTAAGTATTTTCATCATTCTAGGAGAGAAATGTTTTTGAGATCTCTAGGGGTTTTCTTCATTGGGAAATGCCTATTATTTCAAAAAAGTTGCATTGTGTGAATCATTATTAAAAGCACCTAATCTGTATATTTACATGTTTGACGGCCCCTGTTTCTATATCATGTTCCTCTTGTTTCAGTCCAACCCGTTCCTGGATGACGAGGCGGAGGATGATGATGATGATGATGATGATGATGATGATGGTGGTCTACACCTGGCTCTGGATGCTGAGGAAGGTGGGTGGTGGCCGTGTCTCCGCTAGTCTCCGTATATACCCGCATATCTCATACAATCCACACCTGTTTCCCACACCTGGGGTCTGTGTACCATAAATTCCCGTGTATAACCCGTGGGTTATACGTGAACCAAATCTTCAGTGTGGGTTATACAATGTTCTCAAAGTCTAGGTGTGGGTAATACAAGGGTTTTTGTAAGTATAGTACAGTACTAAAATGGCGATTTTCAGACCCCAGGTGCGAGTTATAAGACTCTCCCAAAGTTGGGGTTCGGGTTATATGCGGGAATTTACGGTAGTACTGTAAATTCCCATGTGCTACCCGCATCTTACGTATAACCTGCACCTCCACCCTCAGGAGAATCCTATAACCAGTTTTCTGATCTGAGAATTAGTATTTAGCGGGTTATAACTTCGTAGTACTTTGAATCAAAGTGAACCAGATCCACAAGAAATTGCTGACTCAGCTGTTTGATGAATATGACTCATGCATGGATGGTTTGTTTGCAGCCACCATGGGTAAGTCGTGTCCTGTGTGGTAAGGCCAAACAAAAAAAAGGTTTGTTTCAGTTGTTTTTTTTTGTTTTTTTTAACATGAAAATACCAGCCGGCCGGTCCGAAAACCCAAAAATTGACCGAAGTAGAGTAAAAATACAGAAATTTCTTCAAAATTGCATAAAAAAACGTACGGTCGGCCCTGTTTTGATAGGGTCGGTCGGGTAACCTGAAACAAACTTCTTTTTTTTTGGCCTAACAAAAAATTTGTCCGTTTGTGTTATTTAATGCTTCACAATGTTTCATTATATATTGTCATAATTGTAAGTCAAGTTTTAGAATATAGAGAGACATTTAGCTCCCCATTAAGACAAACCATTTAAATCATTTCAACATGTTTAAACATGTATATGGAGGAGAATACTTTAGTTGGGTATGGTGCGCAAAATAGATAAATGTTCATCCTTCTCGACGAACTAGGGCAAACCATATCAACTTGGGACTATCAGAAGGAATTCCTACTTTTTTCGCTAGAACTTTTTCTTTCAAATCCTTTCCTAAAAAATAAAAATAATTTCTCCTCTTTGAAGTAGGGATTGACATCTGTGATGGGTGTGATTCTTCCTTCCGCCGCTGACCATTACACTTTAGGAGTAAGGACCTAACGTAAAATGTAGTATATATTCCTGTGTTAAAACCTCAGTTATAAGCCGAATGGGACTTTGGAGGTAACATTTTGGCTTATAGCAAAAAAAAATTGACCTATAACTTAAGTTTTACGGTAGTTAGGAGCTCTTGACCTTGACTTTGACCCTGCACTGCCTCTACCTTTAAGACGACACGCAGGAGTGGACCCGGTCAGGGAGCACCCAGCCGCCCCCGGGGGTGCAGCCCGCCGCCTTCCTGACAGCTGCCCTCCACAAGACAAACACCCTCCAGCTGTTTGATGACGACGCAGTCAGCGAGTCTCCTACACTCTCCCAGCAGAGTAACAAGGACACTATAGGTATAACCCACACTACTAACCTACACTCTCCCAGCAGAGTAACAAGGACAACATAGGTATAACTCACACTACTAACCTACACTCTCCCAGCAGAGTAACAAGGACAACATAGGTATAACCCACACTACTAACCTACACTCTCCCAGCAGAGTAACAAAGACAATATAGGTATAACTCACACTACTAACCTACACTCTCCCAGCAGAGTAACAAGGACAACATAGGTATAACCCACACTACTAACCTACACTCTCCCAGCAGAGTCACAAGGACAACATAGGTATAACTCACACTACTAACCTACACTCTCCCAGCAGAGTAACAAGGACAACATAGGTATAACTCACACTACTAACCTACACTCTCCCAGCAGAGTAACAAGGACAACATAGGTATAACCCACACTACTAACCTACACTCTCCCAGCAGAGTAACAAAGACAATATAGGTATAACTCACACTACTAACCTACACTCTCCCAGCAGAGTAACAAGGACAACATAGGTATAACCCACACTACTAACCTACACTCTCCCAGCAGAGTCACAAGGACAACATAGGTATAACTCACACTACTAACCTACACTCTCCCAGCAGAGTAACAAGGACAACATAGGTATAACTCACACTACTAACCTACACTCTCCCAGCAGAGTAACAAGGACAACATAGGTATAACCCACACTACTAACCTACACTCTCCCAGCAGAGTCACAAGGACAACATAGGTATAACTCACACTACTAACCTACACTCTCCCAGCAGAGTAACAAGGACAACATAGGTATAACCCACACTACTAACCTACACTCTCCCAGCAGAGTAACAAGGACAACATAGGTATAACTCACACTACTAACCTACACTCTCCCAGCAGAGTAACAAGGACAACATAGGTATAACCCACACTACTAACCTACACTCTCCCAGCAGAGTAACAAGGACAACATAGGTATAACCCACACTACTAACCTACACTCTCCCAGCAGAGTAACAAAGACAATATAGGTACAGCCTTAGTAATTTCGACCCCTGCCATGGGGGGACCAAAAAATTTTCAACCCGCTCGTGCAAAAATCCACCAACCCCCCCCCCCCCCCCCCATTGTTAAAAAATGACCACTCCCTAATCTAAGATAAGTCACCACTAGCATGGATACCATGGATCAATTGGATTAAGTGTAAGTCTGGAGGAAGATTATATTGGGATAGTAAGTGAACATAAATTGTGAGTTTCTTACCCTAGATCTCGATAATGTTTTCTAAATCCATTAATTAGTCCTTAAATTGAATAATAAAAATGTAAATGGTGGCTTTGTATTCGTCCAGCGCTGAGTGAGCGTCCGTTTGAGCAGCTGAGTGGGGAGACGCTGCAGGCTGACGACACTGACATGGAGGAGGAGGTTAACACGCTACACACGGACATGGACAGCCACCCCACCTCACACAAACCTGGTACGGACTGCATAGTATACCGTAAAACCCCGCCTTTAAGACGGATTTATTTTGGGATTAATTTTTCATACAAGACGGATTTTCATCTCAAAATAGGGGGTCGTCTTAAAGGTGGGGTTTTATTATATAGGATCAAAGAAAGAACCATTTTAAAGTCTTTTTCCTACAAGACGGATTTTTATCTCAAAGTAGGGGGGCGTCTTAAAGGCGGGGTCGTCTTAAAGGAGGGGTTTTACGGTAAGTACTTTAACAGACGCAACTTCGTTCTCTTAATGTTGTTAGATTACTAAGGAAAGAACCAGGTCGACCACAGTTATATAGGCGACCAGTCTGCGTGCGCACACACAGACCAGAAACCTATAGTGACCTGACCCTTAAAAGTCAGTTAATTCATTTTTTCTTTAAAAATCAGTTAAATCTCAGTTTAAAAAGAATTATCATATTTTGTCAATTTTTCTAGATTTCTGAGAAAATGTTAGTTAAAAGTCATAAAATTTAGGGAATGTACCATTTGACTTCTAGATCTTTAAAAAAAATCGTAGTGCGGCTATCCGTAAAATGGCAGTTAAAACTGACTGGAAAATAGTGTGAAGTTTAGGATGCTCACAAACCTGGGAGTGCCCTTGAAAGGCCGCAGATCGCTCCCACAAACAGGCATAGCGACTACCGTAAATTCCCGCGTATAACCCGCATCTTGCGTATAACCCGCATCTCGCGTATAACTCGCACCCCCAACTCAGGAGAATCCTATAACCTGTTTCTAGATTTGAAAATTTATATTTTAGTACTGTTTTATAATATTATAATAAAAACCCTCGTATAACCCGCACCCTATATAGGCATATTTGGTATCAAATGAAAGCTGTGTTTGCTTTGCATACAACCTGCGCGTAGTACGCGGGACTTTACGGTAAATGTAATTTGTAATGCTGTATTACCTACCAGCGCCCCCCACCCTTACACACTAGTACACTCTAACACCCTACATGTACCCTATAATACACCCCTGTATGTTGTAGCACCCCGCCCCCACCTGTCCCTACTGCGGGAGGTGAGTGCCCCCCCCCCCTTACACACTAGTACACCCTAACACCCTACATGTACCCTATAATACACCCCTGTATGTTGTAGCACCCCGCCCCCACCTGTCCCTACTGCGGGAGGTGAGTGCCCCCCCCCCCTTACACACTAGTACACCCTAACACCCTACATGTACCCTATAATACACCCTTTCTGCTACCAGCCCCCCCCCCCCCCCCTTATACACTAGTACACTCTAACACCCTACATGTACCCTATAATACACCCTTTCTGCTACCAGCGCCCCGCCCCCACCTGTCCCTACTACATGTACCCTATAATACACCCTTTCTGCTACCAGCGCCCCGCCCCCACCTGTCCCTCCTGCGGGAGGTGAGTGTCAGCAGTGCAGACAACAGCTACGACCAGATCCCGGCCGGGCAGGGCACCGGGGGCAAGAAGAACCGCTTCAGGGAGCGACAAGGGACGCCCGAGGTCTACACCCCGTCCAGCAAGTCCTCACTCGGCACCAAGGTAGGCTCTTCTCTGAGACGCCCAAGGCTGTAGGGGGCGCTGTGTGCAGAATCGGCAGCCATTTTGTTGGGGGACTTAAAGCATTGATTTTGACACACATAGCCCCTAACAATCGCTGATTTGTAGCACGGTAAGACTATGTAGGGTTCCAAAATGCTCAATTCCAGCGTATCTGCTATTTTATATTTGTCTATACTCTAATTTCCTCGCTTATCAGCATATTTTTGTGGTACGTCCGGGCATGGCAACGTTATTCGTCCCCCAACAAAATGGCGGAAATTTCACAGGAAGTGAACTCAGAGAATAGGATTCTAGAGGCATACCCAGTGGGTCCTCCATTTCATACTTCACTGTTTGATGTTAAATCCACTGATAAGACCCCACTATGGGTACAACAACTAGACAACAAAGAGGGGACAGACTTTTAACTGTCTTATCAGCTCTAATCAGTATTTGTCACCGTATCCTCCCTCCAGACCCCTAAAACATGTCACTGGCCTTAACCTTTCAAGAACAGCAAAGTCCTCTTTGTCATGACCTGCTGCGGTTGATACACTTCCAAATGGTTGGTTATACCATACTATAGGGACTCTGGAGAAGGCACAGTGGCCATCTTCATTGACATGAAGAAAGCCTTCGACACTGGCTATCATGGTATCCTGCTAAATAAATGATCTAAAATTGGTCTCCATAGAAATCGCCTGGACTGGATAAAAGACCATCTTGGTGGCAGAGAACAGAGAACTAAGACATTTCAGAACCCGTCAAAGGCCAGAAATGTGTCCTTTGGAGTACCGCAAGGGTCCGTCCTAGGGCCTCTCTTATTCAAATCTTTCATCAATAGCACAACTTATATTGTTAGACATGTGAAAATAGCAATGTATGCTAATGATACGTCTCCCACCACGACCAGTGACTTGCTGTCCGACAAGACCTAAATGCTGTCACGATGAATGCAAGACAATCAATAAAGGTAAAACTAATAATGTGTGGTTTGCCTCTTGGTTCACAGAGCCTCAGTAAGATGTCGGACCTGGCGATGCCCATAGAAGACTCCCAGGACCTGATGGATTCCCCGCTGCACCTGTCTCAGTCCACGCCCCGGAACTTCGCTGGTCTGGACGACAGTAACACCGAGTCACAGAGCCACCTCCTCGACGACGACGGGTATGGAATAGATTTTAATGTACAATATATATATAATGTAAATTTACAAAGATATCATAAATTCCCACACCTCGCGTAAAATTCACATTTAACCTTAAAAACACCTTTTGTCTGGAAATTGCCACTTGAATGTTGTAGTAACTGTATACTTTTTAAAAACCCCTGAATAAAGAAAGGCATGTTTTGTATCAAATTAAAGCTGGGTCTGATTGTCTGGTTTCCTGTGGTTGTGGCAGGTTGTTGAAGCCCAAGTCGAGTGGCAGTAAGATCCGGCGGCAGCTGCACCTGGGGGGCAGCAGTGACACGGAGGAGGGCAGCGAGCGGCACGAGATACTCGGTCTGTGCGGCGGTCAGTTCTCCACTCAGGGAAACAAAGACGGCAACGAGATCCTGGGTCTGTGTAGCGGGAGGTTCTCCACCCAGAGCACCAAGAACGAGGACGAACTGCTCGGACTGTGCAGCGGGCAGTTCTCAACACAACGTAAGTAAAGAGTAAAGTGTCATAATACTGCGGGGACTGTGACAGTTCACAACACAACGTAAGTAAAGATGTAAAGTGTCATAATACTGCGGGGACTGTGACAGTTCTCAACACAACGTAAGTAAAGACGTAAAGTGTCATAATACTGCGGGGACTGTGACAGTTCACAACACAACGTAAGTAAAGATGTAAAGTGTCATAATACTGCGGGGACTGTGACAGTTCACAACACAACGTAAGTAAAGACGTAAAGTGTCATAATACTGCGGGGACTGTGGCAGTTCTCAACACAACGTAAGTAAAGATGTAAAGTGTCATAAGTTGTTGTTCTTTGTGTTGCAGACAGTCCAACTTCTTGGGTCTAGGCTGAAATAAGTATGGTGAATTCCTGATTTTAACTGATGTCCGCATACTTTGGTTATATTTTATTTCGCTGGGTACCTGCGAATCAATCTTTTTTGCCACCTCTGCGTAAATGTATACCCATGGATATAAATACTTTCACAGTATATTACCTACACCTCGAGTCTTGAAAACATGTATGAGGATGGATATAAAATTAAAATACAAACTTCCAAATTTGCACTTAAATTCAACACTGGATAAACAATAGCACTGTTCATATTTCCTCGGATCTTCATTTCCACGGAATTCACGAAAATTTGTACAGCGATAAAATATGTTAACAATAGCCCCCCTGGCTGTTACTTCAGCCTCCGGTCGCCCGTCCAAGTCCAGTTTTGTCCCATCATGTCACTAATACCCTGTCTGTTTAATACTACAGCCACCGGTCGCCCGTCCAAGTCCAGTTTCGGGGGCGTGGAGGGATTGTCCCAGCTCATGTCGAGCACCCAGCAGGGCTCGCAGGACGAGTTACTCGGCCTCTGCTCCGGTCAGTTCTCTGCTGCCTCCACGACCGGGTCGGCAGCGGTCGGGTCGCCCGGGGTGGGCGGGTCGTTTGGCTTCAAGACGAGCGGACTGAAGGGCACCCAGGGAGGCATGGACGAGCTGCTCGGTCTCTGCTCGGGACAGTTTTCTGACAGCAAGAAGGACGACAGGTAACGGGGCCTTACTGCACCCTACATGTACAAGCAGGGCTCGACAAATCGCTGTGTCCAGTGCCCGTGACACAGAAAAATTACACTGGACACAGAAATATTTGACAGTTGTGCCCAGTGGACACAAGTGAAACTGAGCAAATTTTGGACCATATTTCCATGAGCAAAAACCACCGGACAAATAATGAGGTGTTATACATAGTTGGAAAGCTTGCAGTATCAGGATTCTTAATATGGAGGTCAATATCTCAATACAAGATCTTAAAATATATCATCCTAATTTAGGAGAAATATCTCCAAATTTTCATGGTTCGGTCGGGCACAGATTTCAGCGACCGGACACAACATATTTTTTTTTGTGTCTGTGCCCATCGGACACACACATGCTGAACGATTTGTCGAGCCCTGACAAGTATAGTATTTAGAGACTTACGGGGGTGGGAAGCAGCTCAGAGGTAGGGCGTTTGTCTGGCACCCACAAGAACGTGGTTCAAGAATCAGCAGCACCCTGCTGATTGAGCTGCGACCTCCCCCCTGCTGTGGTAGACATACAGTATATCAAAAAGCATGTCCATCTCACACTGTGCCTATGTAGTAGGATGAAAGAACCATTGTCTCGGTAAAAGTATAGGGACATGCTTTGTATCTTAAGTCAACTCATAGTTTCGATCACCATCACCGCCGTTGCAATGACCATAGCTGTTCATTAGGGTGTAAAGCAACAACCAACGTAGGAGGAGTTAACTGTATACATGTCACATGGTAGAGACATCTACAGTGAGGTCTGATGACAAGCTGCAGCTTGTACACAAAATAATAACAGCTTTATTTGATACCAAACATCCATATATATGGTGTGGATTTATGTTTTCTTTTTGGAAGTATACAGCAGTACTGAAGTATACCGCAGTACTGAAGTATACCGCAGTACTAAAGTATACCGCAGTACTGAAGTATACCGCAGTACTAAAGTATACCACAGTACTAAAGTATACCACAGTACTAAAGTATACCACAGTACTAAAGTTTACTAAAGTATACCGCAGTACTAAAGTATACCACAGTACTAAAGTTTACTAAAGTATACCGCAGTACTAAAGTATACCACAGTACTAAAGTTTACTAAAGTATACCGCAGTGCTAAAGTATACCGTAGTGCTAAAGTATACCGCAGTACTGAAGTATACCGCAGTACTAAAGTATACCACAGTACTAAAGTTTACTAAAGTATATCGCAGTACTAAAGTATACCGTAGTACTAAAGTATCCCGCAGTGCTAAAGTATACCGCAGTACTAAAGTATCCCGCAGTACTAAATTATACCGCAGTACTAAAGTATATCGCAGTACTGAAGTATACCGCAGTACTGAAGTATACCACAGTACTAAAGTTTACTAAAGTATACCGCAGTACTAAAGTATACCACAGTACTAAAGTTTACTAAAGTATACCGCAGTACTAAAGTATACCACAGTACTAAAGTTTACTAAAGTATACCGCAGTACTAAAGTATACCGCAGTACTAAAGTTTACTAAAGTATACCGCAGTACTAAAGTATACCACAGTACTAAAGTTTACTAAAGTATACCGCAGTACTAAAGTATACCACAGTACTAAAGTTTACTAAAGTATACCGCAGTGCTGAAGTATACCGCAGTACTAAAGTATACCACAGTACTGAAGTATACCGCAGTACTAAAGTATACCGCAGTACTGAAGTATACCGCAGTACTAAAGTATACCACAGTACTAAAGTTTACTAAAGTATACCGCAGTGCTGAAGTATACCGCAGTACTGAAGTATACCGCAGTGCTGAAGTATACCGCAGTACTAAAGTATACTGAAGTATACCGCAGTACTAAAGTATACCGCAGTACTAAAGTTTACCGCAGTACTAAAGTATACCGCAGTACTGAAGTATACCGCAGTACTGAAGTATACCGCAGTACTGGAGTATACCGCAGTACTAAAGTATACCGCAGTGCTAAAGTATACCGCAGTGCTAAAGTATACCGCAGTACTGAAGTATACCGCAGTGCTAAAGTATACTAAAGTATACCGCAGTACTTAAGTATACCGCAGTACTAAAGTTTACTAAAGTATACCGCAGTACTAAAGTATACCGCAGTACTAAAGTATACCGCAGTACTAACCACGCCAGCCCAGTCGTTGATGACAGTTTGAGAAAAAAGGAAAATTTAAGAAATTAAATTCTTCCAAATTTTTCTCCGAGTCTGACAGGGTACTTGAAAAAAGTCAGGTCTAAAGTAGCTATAATGATTATGATACCACCTGTGTGAGGGTTTTCTCAAACTTGGGGTGCGGGTCATTTAAGCGAAATTTGCTTATACTTGAGTAAGAGTATGTTAATGCAAGTAGATGGGTGAAAACACTTAGAGGTGCATCCCAAAATATCCTGTGTCGGTTTTGTAAGTAGTTGTTGAGTGTAGGGGTGTGAATGATTGAGGTGTTAGTAACGCTGAGCGTGCCTCCTTGCAGCCCGGTCAGAGTGAAGAAAGTCAAGAAGCAGCGCCGCAGGATCCGCGTGCACGAGAGCGACGACGAGGGAGACGACTTTGAAGTCGCATCTGGAGGAAAACCCGGGGATGACATGGAGCAGGTGGGTGATAATAGGGGAAAACCCGGGGTGTCGTGGTGTAGATGGGTGATAATAGGGGAAAACCCGGGGTGACATGGAGTAGGTGGGTGATAATAGGGGAAAACCCGGGGTGTCGTGGTGTAGATAGGGTGATAATAGGGGAAACACGGGGATGACATTGTGTAGATAGGGTGATAATAGGGGAAACACGGGGATGACATTGTGTAGATAGGGTGATAATAGGGGAAACACGGGGATGACATTGTGTAGATAGGGTGATAATAGGGGAAACATGGGGATGACATTGTGTAGATAGGGTGATAATAGGGGAAAACCCGGAGGTGACATGGAGCAGTTGGGTGATAATAGGGGACATGGTGCAGGTTGGTGATAATAGGAGAAAACCCGGGGTGACTACATCTAATACAATGTTATGTTGATGTAGGAGGGTCTGGACAGTGACGAGGACCTCGGTCTGCAGCTGGATGACGAGAGTGAAGACGAGGAGGTTCAGTTAGCTCGTGCCGAGAAGAAGAAACCGTGAGTCAAGCAGTTATGGTCTTTATGTAGAAAATGCTAATATTAAAGAGTGTAAACGTAAAAAAAAGTGTCATGGTTGATTTCAGATTAAAGTCATTTCTTTGACTTACAGCTACACTCTAATTCTGATCACGTATTTTGTTGCATCATGGAAACCTTTATTTCCATTTTATAAGTATTTCCTACCCTTTAATAGGATTGTTATTATACATCTATAAATCATGTTGTTGTGTTGCAGAATGAAGATGGCAAACTTTGTGGACGAGGAGGCCGAGTTATCAGGTAATGTCATCTCTATAGTAGTGTTACCGAGTTATCAGGTAACATGTAAATGACAGATAATTAGCATAAAAGAAAGGAAGTATGGTATTGACTCAATACCTGGATGGATTTCACGAAGATGTCATTTTGAGCTCCAATCATTGGATATACTCTGCTTAACACACAGAAGATGAAAAGTACATGTAACGACAGTGATATAGGCGGGGTCATACGGTAATTTACTATTGTTTTCAGGGAGTGAGTATGACAGCGATATAGGCGGGGTTTTATGGTAATTTACCGTTGTTTTCAGGGAGTGAGTACGACAGCGATGAGAACTACGACATAGACGCTAAGGACGACCAGTTGGAGGCGTGTTCAGGGGACGAGGACGAGCTGCCGTCAGACGAGGAGCTGCGGGACCAGGTGGGACGTGTACACATGTAAGTAACCCAGACACACAAACAGTAAACCATGTAGAACTGTAGTACACCCAGACACACAAACAGTAAACCATGTAGAACTGTAGTACACCCAGACACACAAACAGTAAACCATGTAGAACTAGTACACCCAGACACACAAACAGTAAACCATGTAAGTACTGTACTACACCCAGACACACAAACTGTAAACCATGTAGAACTGTACTACACCCAGACACACAAACAGTAAACCATGTAGAACTGTACTACACCCAGACACACAAACAGTAAACCATGTAGAACTGTAGTACACCCAGACACACAAACAGTAAACCATGTAGAACTGTAGTACACCCAGACACACAAACAGTAAACCATGTAGAACTGTACTAGTAGTAGTACAGACAAGTAACATGTAGAACTAGTACAGACAAGTGACATGTAGAACTAGTACAGACAAGTGACATGTAGAACTGTGGTACAGACAAGTGACATGTAGAACTGTGGTACAGACAAGTGACATGTAGAACTAGTACAGACAAGTGACATGTAGAACTGTGGTACAGACAAGTGACATGTAGAACTGTGGTACAGACAAGTAACATGTAGAACTGTGGTACAGACAAGTGACATGTAGAACTAGTACAGACAAGTGACATGTAGAACTGTGGTACAGACAAGTGACATGTAGAACTGTGGTACAGACAAGTGACATGTAGAACTAGTACAGACAAGTGACATGTAGAACTAGTACAGACAAGTGACATGTAGAACTGTGGTACAGACAAGTGACATGTAGAACTGTGGTACAGACAAGTGACATGTAGAACTAGTACAGACAAGTGACATGTAGAACTAGTACAGACAAGTGACATGTAGAACTAGTACAGACAAGTGACATGTAGAACTGTGGTACAGACAAGTGACATGTAGAACTGTGGTACAGACAAGTGACATGTAGAACTAGTACAGACAAGTGACATGTAGTCAGGGTTCCCACATGTCATGGAAAGTCATGGAATGTCATGGAATTTGAAAGCTGTCTGGAAAGTCATGGAATGTCATGGAATTTTGTAAAAATTTGCAGTGTGTCATGGAATGTCATGGAAAATGAAAATAATGAAATTAATATCACAAAATCTCTGAGAAATCTTCCATTTGCTTTCTTGATTTTAGAAATTTCTCAGGGGCCAAGCCCCCCGACCCCCTCAAAAATGTTATAAATGTCATGGAAAATTGAGATTTTTGTCATGGAATGTCATGGAAATGTCATGGAATTTCAATTTGAAATTTTTGTGGGAACCCTGATGTAGAACTGTGGTACAGACAAGTGACATGTAGAACTAGTACAGACAAGTGACATGTAGAACTGTGGTACAGACAAGTGACATGTAGAACTAGTACAGACAAGTGACATGTAGAACTGTGGTACAGACAAGTAACATGTAGAACTGTAGTACAGACAAGTAACATGTAGAACTAGTACAGACAAGTGACATGTAGAACTGTGGTACAGACAAGTGACATGTAGAACTAGTACAGACAAGTGACATGTAGAACTAGTACAGACAAGTGACATGTAGAACTGTGGTACAGACAAGTAACATGTAGAACTGTGGTACAGACAAGTGACATGTAGAACTGTGGTACAGACAAGTGACATGTAGAACTGTGGTACAGACAAGTGACATGTAGAACTAGTACAGACAAGTGACATGTAGAACTAGTACAGACAAGTGACATGTAGAACTAGTACAGACAAGTGACATGTAGAACTGTGGTACAGACAAGTGACATGTAGAACTAGTACAGACAAGTGACATGTAGAACTAGTACAGACAAGTGACATGTAGAACTGTAGTACAGACAAGTGACATGTAGAACTAGTACAGACAAGTGACATGTAGAACTGTGGTACAGACAAGTGACATGTAGAACTGTAGTATAGACAAGTGACATGTAGAACTAGTACAGACAAGTGACATGTAGAACTGTGGTACAGACAAGTGACATGTAGAACTGTGGTACAGACAAGTGACATGTAGAACTAGTACAGACAAGTGACATGTAGAACTAGTACAGACAAGTGACATGTAGAACTGTAGTACAGACAAGTGACATGTAGAACTAGTATAGACAAGTGACATGTAGAACTGTGGTACAGACAAGTAACATGTAGAACTAGTATAGACAAGTGACATGTAGAACTGTGGTACAGACAAGTGACATGTAGAACTAGTACAGACAAGTGACATGTAGAACTGTGGTACAGACAAGTGACATGTAGAACTGTGGTACAGACAAGTGACATGTAGAACTAGTACAGACAAGTGACATGTAGAACTAGTACAGACAAGTGACATGTAGAACTGTGGTACAGACAAGTGACATGTAGAACTAGTACAGACAAGTGACATGTAGAACTGTGGTACAGACAAGTGACATGTAGAACTATTACAGACAAGTGACATGTAGAACTAGGACAGACAAGTGACATGTAGAACTAGTACAGACAAGTAACATGTAGAACTAGTACAGACAAGTGACATGTAGAACTGTGGTACAGACAAGTGACATGTAGAACTGTGGTACAGACAAGTGACATGAAGAACTGTGGTACAGACAAGTGACATGTAGAACTGTGGTACAGACAAGTGACATGTAGAACTAGTACAGACAAGTGACATGTAGAACTGTGGTACAGACAAGTGACATGTAGAACTGTGGTACAGACAAGTGACATGTAGAACTAGTATAGACAAGTGACATGTAGAACTGTGGTACAGACAAGTGACATGTAGAACTAGTACAGACAAGTGACATGTAGAACTAGGACAGACAAGTGACATGTAGAACTAGTACAGACAAGTAACATGTAGAACTAGTACAGACAAGTGACATGTAGAACTGTGGTACAGACAAGTGACATGAAGAACTGTGGTACAGACAAGTGACATGTAGAACTGTGGTACAGACAAGTGACATGTAGAACTAGTATAGACAAGTGACATGTAGAACTGTGGTACAGACAAGTGACATGTAGAACTAGTACAGACAAGTGACATGTAGAACTGTGGTACAGACAAGCGACATGAAGAACTGTGGTACAGACAAGTGACATGTAGAACTGTGGTACAGACAAGTGACATGTAGAACTAGTACAGACAAGTAACATGTAGAACTGTAGTACAGACAAGTGACATGTAGAACTGTGGTACAGACAAGTGACATGTAGAACTGTAGTACAGACAAGTGACATGTAGAACTAGTACAGACAAGTAACATGTAGAACTAGTACAGACAAGTAACATGTAGAACTGTGGTACAGACAAGTGACATGTAGAACTAGTATAGACAAGTGACATGTAGAACTGTGGTACAGACAAGTGACATGTAGAACTGTGGTACAGACAAGTGACATGTAGAACTAGTACAGACAAGTGACATGTAGAACTAGTACAGACAAGTGACATGTAGAACTAGTACAGACAAGTGACATGTAGAACTAGTACAGACAAGTGACATGTAGAACTAGTACA